>JAQZBX010062457.1:0-16887 GCA_029593785.1 Cabassous unicinctus
AAGTGTATGATTCAAAATGTAAACCATAATGTAAACCATTTACCATGGTTAGTAGCAATGCTTCAATATTTGTACATCAATTGCAACAAATGTACCATCCACATATAAAATGTTAATTATAGGGGAGAGGGGAAAAGGGGGAGGGCATTGGGTATATGTGTATTCCCTATATTCTCTATGTGACTTTTCTGTATCCTAAAGCTTCTTTGAAGATAAAATGAAAAAAATAAGACACTGGGGGAATATATGGAAGAAAATGTCCCTGTACATCCAGGACAACAGATCTTACAGTGATGAAAGATACAATGTCAAAAAACTTTTTTTTAGTTTTTTTTATTATTTCAAATTTTTACATTTTTTATTTTATTGGTTATTTTTTAAATTATTATTTCATTTCCTTATTTATTTGGTTATTTTGTTGGCTTCATTTTTGGAGAAGTTTTGGATCACAGAAGGGTCACAACAGTGGCAGGGGAGGATCACTGGTATAGGGTGTCATTGATAGGGGGATGCATGGGAAGGGGCTCACCTGGGGGATGCCTCTAAGCCATATGCATATGTTCAAGTGTCCATGGGGCAATGTCTTGGTGGGTGGAGATCCACACAATAACTGAAAGAATATTGAATTCCCATGCTGGGGAGTTCTGCTACATTCTCTAATAGGACATCAAGAATCCCCTGAGTGCAAGGGCAGTGCCTAGTGAAGGAAGACAGACAAAAATGCCAGGCCCTTGATATTGATGATTGTACTTATGAAACTTTTCTTATGAAATTGAAACTTCAATTTCAATTATAGTCAATTATATACTGCCTAAGAGTTACCTCCTGAAAGCCTCCTTGTTGCTCAAATGTGGCCTCTCTCAAAGCCAAACTCAATATATAAACGCACTACCTTCCCTCCAGCATGGGACATGACTCCCAGGGATGAGCCTCCCTGGCACCAAGGGATTATTACCAAGTGTCAACTACCAAAGCATCTGGAAAAATACCTTGACCAAATTATATTTAAACACTAACAGAATTATTTGGAGTCAACAATTATAGGCTGTAGGGTCCCACAATTGTACCTTCCCCCCAGCATGGGACATGACTCCCAGGGATGAGCCTCCCTGGCACCAAGGGATTATTACCAAGTGCCAACTAGTAAAGCATCTGGAAAAAGACCTTAACCAAATTATATTTAAACACTAACAGAATTATTTGGAGTCAACAATTATAGACTGTAGGGTCCCACAATTGTGTTTTGTCAGAGGCCATATACTGTTGGCTTATGTCTCTTATGTCCATATATTCATGATACTTAATTCATGTGGTAAAACAACTAGAGCATTAAATAATGTTGTCCCAGTGTTGGGAAAAAGGGAAAAAGAAGAATGGGAGAAAGAATGTAAATTCTGAAATACCTCAAACCATGCTGTGGCATCACTTATTTTTGAGGTAACTTGCAGGAAAAGGAAGAAAATTAAGAAGAAATAATAAATGGGCTTATTTCCTTGTTTTATTTGTCTGTTGCCATCTTTTAATGACAACATGATATTAGACATGGTAGCCCTCAAACTTTGACTTTAGTCTTCCCAAAATGCACAATGAGCTTTTTAAATCTTTTAGTCAAATATAATTTTAGAGTCATTTGGGAGCTTTGAATTAAAGCATAGAACCAAAAGTTATTCATGAAAATATGTTGTTGATGAAAAATTTAATTCCTATAGAGACGCTATCTGTTCAATATATACTATCTCTGTCTATCTCTGTTCATCATATTATTGCTGATGTGATATATGCAACAAGACTCAAGAAACAGCCTCTTCTTGAAATATATCTTTGGACTACATTCTCTAGGGTCTCTGTGATACATATAAGGAGGGTAATATAACTTAATCTACTCCTATTTCCTGTAACTCCTACCCCTTTACTTCCTTCTTTCTGGGATAGAATAGATGTGATTATCAGTTTCATCAATTTCCAAGGTGGAAACTACTCAATAAGAAATTATAAGTATTCCTAGCTTTAAAAAAAAAACTTGAAACAATAAAATGGAAGCTCATACACAATAAAATAATTCACCGCAGGGCTTGGATTATGATTCAACTTACAAAAGTAGATTTCAAAAAAAATTTTTTTTCCATTATTATTAGAAAGAATGTATCTGAACTCATAGCAATAAGGTTGTGGGACCTTTAGACCCTACCTCTTGTCCCATCAGCAGCAAGCGAAGTAATTAGTTGTTTATGAATAATTAACATTAACAATACAGGCATATCTTGCTATATTGCACTTTGCTTTATTGTGCTTCTCAGATATTGCACTTTTTACAAGTGAAGGTTTATGGCAACCCTATGTTAAGCAGGCGTATCAGTGCCATTTTTTCAACAGCATGTGCTCACTTCATGTCTCTGTGTCACATTTTGGTAATTCTTGCAACATTTCAAAGATTTTTCATTATTATATCTATTATGGCGTTCTGTGATCTTTGATGTTACTATTGAAATTGTTTTGAGGCACCACAAACTGTGCCCATATAAGACAGTGAACTTAATGGATAAATATTGTATGTGTTCTAACTCTGATCAGCCACTCCCCCATTTCTACCTCTCCTCAGGCTTCCCTATTCCCTGAGTCACAACAATATTGAAATTAGGCCAATTAATAATCCTACAATGACCTCTAAGTGTTCAAGAGTTGCAGGTCTCTCACTTTAAATCAAAAGCTGGACAAGATTAAGTTTAGTGAGGAGGTTATGTCTAAAGCCAAGATAGGCCAAAACCAAGGCCTCTTGTGCAAAAGTTAACCAAGTTTTGAAGGCAAAGGAAAAGTTCTTGAAGGAGATAAAAAGTGCTACCCAGTAAACAGATGAATGATAATGTATAACAGCATTATTGCTGAGGTGGAGAAAGTTTTAGTGGTCTGGATTGAAGATCAAACTAGCAACAACATTCCCTTAAGCCAAATTCTAATCCAGAACAAGGCCCTAATTCTCTTCAATTTTAGGAAGGCTGAAAGAGGCAAGGAAGCTGCAGAAGAAAATTCAGAAGCTAGCAGAAGATGGTTCATGAGGTTTAAGGAAAGAAGTCATCTCTATAACACAAAAGTGCAAGGTTAAGCAGCAAGTACTGATGGAAAAGCTGCAGCAAGTTATCCATATCTAGCTAAGATAATTGATGGTGGCTACACTAAACAGATTTTCAATATAAAAGACACAGAAGATGACATCTAGGAATTCCATAGCTAGACAGGAAAAGTCAATGCCTGGTTTCAAAGCTTCAAAGGACAGACTGACTCTGTTAGGAGCTAATGCAGCTACAGGGAGCAGAGGTGGCTCAAGCAATTGAGTGCCTCTCTCCCATATGGGAGGTCCTGGGTTTGGTTCCTGGTGCCTCCTAAAGAGAAGATGAACAGACACAGACAGCAGACAACGAGCACAAACAATGGGGGGAGGGGGAATAAATATATAAAATAAATCTTTAAAAAAATAAAAAGTTGAAGCCAGAGCTCATTTACCATTCTGAAAATCCTAGGGCCCTTAAGAACGATGCTAAATCTACTCTGCCTGTGCTCTGTGAATGGAACAACAAAGCCTGGATAATAGCACATCTGTTTACAACAAGGTTTACTGAATATTTCAAGCCCACTGTTGAGACCTACTCCTCATAAAAAAAGATTCCTTTCAAAATATGACAATTTCATTGACAATGCACCTGGCCATCAAAGAGGTCTGATGGAGATGTTTAATGAGATAAATGTTTTCATGCTTGCTAACACAGCATCTATTCTGAAGCCCATGGATAAAGGAGACATTTCAAATTTCAAGTCTTATTTAAGAAATACATTTTATAAGGCTATAGCTGCCATAGACAGTGATTCCTCTGATGGATCTGGGAAAATCAATTGAAAACCTTCTGGAAAGGATTCACCATTCCAGATGACATTAAGAACATCGTGATTCATAGGAGAAGGTCAAAACATGAGTATTAACAGAAGTTTGGAAGAAATTAATTCCATTCCTCATGGATGATTTTGAGGGGTTCAAGACTTCAGTGAAGCAAGTAACTGCAGATGTGGTGGACTTAGTAAGAGAGCTAGAATTAGAAGTGGAGCCTGAAGATGTGCCTGAATTGCTGCAATGTCATGATAAAACTTTAATGGGTGAGGAGTTGTTTCTTATGGATGAGAAAAGAAAGAGCTGAAATCTACTTCTGGTGAAGATGCTTATGAACCTTGTTGAAATGAAAGCAAAGTATTTAGAATATTATATCAATTTAGTTGATAAAGCAGAGGCAGGTTTTGAGAGGAATGACTCCAATTTTGAAAGCTCTTTGGGTAAAATGGCATGAAATAGCATCACATGCTACAGAGAAGTCTTTTGTGAAAGGAAGAGTTCATTGATGCAGTAAAATTCATTGTCATCTTATTTTAAAAGAAATTGCCACAGCCACCCCAACCTTCAGCAACCATCACACTGATCAGTCAGCACCAGCATTGAGGCAAGACCCTCCCTCAGCAAAAAGATTACTACTTGCTGAAGGCTCAGATGATGGTTAGCATTTTTTAACAATAAAACATTGTTAAAGTATGTAGAGGGCGGATGTGGCTCAAATGGTTGGGCGTCCGTTTGCCATATGGAGGGACCTGGGTTCGATCCCCGGGACCTCCCGGTAAAATAAAAAAATGTATATAGAAGGTGCATGGGCTGCCAGGCTCTGTGTGCCGGTGAGCCGCCAGGCCCCAGGAGCCAGGCAGCAAGATGATGACTTAACAGGAGAGAGACGCAGGGGAGAGACAAGACGAGATGCTCCGAAAGCTCCAAAAACCAGGAACCGAGGTGGTGCAGGTGGCAGAATGCCTCTCTCCTACACTGGAGGTCTCCAGGATCAAATCCTGATAAAGACTGGAGGAGGAGGAGGAGAAGAGATGGCAGGAAACAGACACAGAGAACTGCCCAGCGAATGGACACAAAACAGCAAATGGGGAAGGAGGGGTTTAAAATGGATAAAGTAAATAAATAAATCTTTAAAAAATAAATAAATAAAGCATGTACATTGTTTTTTAGACATAATGCTATTGCACACTTAATAGACTACAGTATGGTGTAAACATAACTTTTATATGCACTGAGAAACCACAAAATCCATGTAACTCACTTTACCGCATTGGTCTGGAACTGAATCCACAATATCTCCAAGTTTGCCTGTAGGTCCTTTAGGAAAAATTCTACTCTCTTTCTGCTTAGCTTGAAGGAGAAACAAGTTAACAACATTATAATTTAATGAGTTAGTGCCATTTTTAGAAAAATTAACAAATATCTTGGTGAAATAATGGTAATTTCCCCAAATAGAAAATAAGCAATACCTATGGTTACCACTAGCAGAACCAGCCCTCTCTCCGTTAGTATCAAATCTTTCCTGAGTCTTCTGGAAAACAACATGAAGATAAACAAGAATATGGTGGGTAGAATCTTTGGAAATATAATGCAATTCAATCTATCTACTGGCATCACAGAAAAAAAGTAATGAGATTCCTTAAGCCCCGCTGAAAGGCAAACATTCTTATAAAGGTTCATAGATAACTTAAGAACTTGTCCATAATTCACTATTTCCTCAAAGTTCAATCCTATACATATCACCATTAAGACCTGTGTTAATGGATGTAAGAAGAGATGGGAGGATAAAAATCTTACAGTATGATTTTCATCTGCAATTCTGAGATATATTCTTTGTTGGGAAGGGGGTCTCTGCCAGCAATCATCTCTTCTTTCTGTGTTATTCTGGCATCTCATGGCATCTTAGCCATTAGCAGTGAAGAAAATAAAAGCCCAGATAGATTGAAACACTCCTGACATTACTGGGGAGATTACTTAAATCTATAAGTAGCCTTTCTAAGATCTAATAAAAGAAACATAATGAACGTCAAAATTACATAAAGCTTACAAATCAAAGTTTGGTAAAACTGACTCTATTCCTCTGACAATAGAAATGTTATAAAAGGAAAGGCAAGAATCACCAGATGGCCTTTCCACAGATGAAGGAATGCAGGAGGTTAGAGGTATGTAGAGACAGTACAGAAAGGCAAAAACGGATAGGAACACAAAGCAAGGTAGGTTCAAAATATATCCTTGCTTCAGATTTCTGTTCCTTAAATTGAGGTCTAGCATTTCTACTTGAAAAATCTGCCTTTTTAAACTTAATCCAGATATAGAGGAGAAAACATATTTGCCACTCTATTTGCCTGCCTTATGCTAACCCCCTTCTTTTTCTCTCTGAAGAAGAGGAATTGCTAACCGAATTGATAAGGTTCAAAATACTCATTTGGCCACACTTATAAGTGTGAGAATTCACCTATGCATTTAAAGTGCACAAGCCATATGCAGATGCTCTCTTGGCCCTCCTTTCTTCTTGATGCTGGTGTTTATGTAAACTTGGAGCTGCCACCAGGGAAAAAGCAGGTCCTGCCAGCTTTAAGGGGTTGGTCCTTGTTCTCACTCCTGTACCTTTGACTGCCCAGAGGGTGGTTGTAATGTGCAATGATATAGATTGGGTTTGGGAGCAGCAGGTGGGAAGCCAAGCTTAGGTTTATGGGGGATGCTTCCATGTAAAAGAAGCACTGATAAATTGGAGTGTGTCCAGGGGAAGGTAACACTTTGAGACACACTGATTGAGAATATATGAATCAGATAAACTTCCCTGGGCAACCTTGTCTTCCCGTTCCCCTCTTTTCTTGTTGAAAAATGAACAAAAATTCAAGGAAGCCTCCATTTGAGTGAGGCCAGTGTTGGCTCTGCTGGCTAGTCAGATTTGAGCTTTATATATGAGCACTCTTTCCATAAAAGGACATTTTTATTCCTATCTACAAAGCTCAGCTGGAGTAACTGTCTCTCTCCCACTTCCTTGCACCTTCCTCTAGCCCCAGCTCTTTTTTTTTTTAATCATCAAAAGAATATTTAATTATACATATACATATGTCCATGTTCCAGAAAATCTAGGGAAATATCGGTAGAAGTAACAAACAAATCTTACATGAGGCTATGCTGCATCTGCCACCTCTACATCAGAAGCATCTTGGGGTTCTGCTAGGTAAATTGACTTCTTGTTTGTTACAGTTTCCCCCTGGGCATAGTCAAAGCTGTGGATCCCTCCAGTGTTTTTGTATCAATACTCTTCCATCACTTTCAGACTCCATAAATTTGCTGAAATCATTTGCCATTTGATGGCTCCCTCCAATCTCAATGTACACTGATTGACACAGCTCATGACCTTTAGGGAAGAATTCCTCATGTAATGAGCCCATTACCAGCTTGTTAATTGGCTCCCATTGATCAGTAGTCATCCCTTTGTAGTGACCAGCCCAGAGCAGATACTGCCCAGGGATGAGTGTGGCAGTTTAAACCAGAAGCAAAATCTGAGCTCAGCAGACAAATTGACACATATAGTACATAGAACTACTTTTTGGATATTTTTCACAAATGAAAGAAATTGGTCTCAATTCTGTATTATTATATTTGAAAAATATCGTAGATGTGGGGTCAAGCTAAATAGAGAGGGATGAAATAGAAAAAAAAGAGGAAAAAAGAATGTTTTAATTATTTCACTGAAAGCTAAAAAAAAAAAAAAAACCTTTTGACAGTGTTCCAGAATTTTCTCCAGAACACCAGCAGATTCTCTGCCAATTAACTTTAGTTTAGAAGAAATGTTCCTGGTTGTCTTTATAGAAAATTTCTCTGCTGGCAGAGATAACATGTAAATAACCCAGATAGCCTATTCCACTCTAATTGTAATAAGGTTTTGAACTCAATAAAAGAACTTGACAGGGGTGAGAAGAAACCCTTGGCAAACATGCTGTGGGTGGCTAGGGCCATCTCTGAGAGGCTGGAAAGTCAATGTCACACTCATTAGGGGCCTTCCCTTCCCCAAGCAAAGATCTGGGCACAAGCTCCTGGTGGAGAGGCAGGGACATCAGAAGCACATGACGGGAAGGAGAACAGAAGACCCAAGAAGGCAGTAGAAGAAAGGAGTGAGCATGAGAGGCTCCTGAAAAGTCAGGACCTGAAAAATGTTCTCATGTCCAATTCATAGTGTTACTGTCACAATCAAAGCTCTCCATTCCACAGCACTCTGAAAATACCTGTGTTTTTAAGGAAGTGATTTCATTTCAGTGGACTGCTTAGTTGATTTCTATACTCTTTTCTCAGGACTCAATGAGTGGGAGTTGCAATCAGACTGGTACAAATAGCCTTTTCAGTTTAGGGTTTAATTTTTTTAGCAGGAGACAAAAAGAAAAAAAAAATAACACATTCATTGATGGGATGGGAATTTTTCCTGGTTAAAGTAAAAATTATTAGCGTTGGGGCTTCCTCAGCGTGTGGAAAAGCTGTGTGTATTTCCATTCAATAATCCTTGGCCAATGTTTGTCCATAACTTCTGCTTAATAAAGGGAATTTCTTTTCATCAGTTTGAAAATTTGTAGAGCAGAGATTGGCCCAGGTGAACATGAAGTTAGTGGCAGATAAATGACCTTAAAATGCTTCTACCACATGATTTCCTAAGATCCTTTTTCTTGAATGGTTCTCAGTTCCAAAATTATGCCCTGTGATTGTGGGGCAACCATGTGGGTAATCCAATTTCTAAGCTAGGCCAGAAAGGAATATAGCAATGTGCTGATAACTTTCTCCTAGCTTGCTTGTATCTATGACGAAAATCTCATTCCAGAGCCAATGCTTGTGCATGCCCAGTAGCCCTAGCCCTTTTAGAAACTCTTAACCAGTAAGATTGCCTGTGTTCCTGAGATCTGATATCACTGAATTAACGAGACTGGCAAGAAGGAAAGGGGACACAATGTGATTTACCCCAGGCCCTGTACCCCCCAAACCTATAACAAGGAGTGCCCTAATTCCTAGAACTAATTTGAAATAGTACAATCAATAATGCCTTAGCCAGCACTTTGAAATTCCTCATGGGTCAGCAAGCATGGGCCTGCTGAATATTACGCTTTAGAAGTTAACCAATCTTGATTTTATTTCAAGTTAGATAGTAAGGAAAATACTTCTTTCACGTACAATAATATCACTTACAGTAAGTCTGGATATAAAGTAATGAAAAGCAATGTTTTTTTACCCAATAATCATCCTACTGATTTTTTAAAAATCAGTTATTAATTTTAATTAATACTAATACCTCCCTCCCACCAGTATTAACAGTTACATAACATGGTTATTCTGATAAAATGTTGTTCAAATATGTAAGCATCTGAAATATTAAAATTTATAAAGTAAGAAAGAAATAAAAATACTCCAAGACACTTGAATAAGGATATTCATTGCAGCATTTTTGAAATGGCAAATGCATGGAATCAAACAAAATGTCCATCAGTGGGAGAATAGTTAAACCAGTACATCCACAAGTGGTATTATACTCTACACTTTAGTTTTTATTTTTTAATGTATTTTTATTACAGAAGTTCTGAATTCACAAAACAATCGTGTACATGTGTAGAATTCCCATACAGCACCCATTTACTAACACACCACACCACTGTGGAACATTTGTTACAGATTATAAGAAAATATCATCAGACTATTACCACTAACTATGGTCCACAGCATACATTTAGCATATTTTTCCCATAGCCCCCATTATTAACACTGTACATATTTGGCATTGATGCAAGAATACTACAGTATTACTGTTAGCTATAGTCCATACATTACATTAATTATATTTTTCCCATGCTTCTCCACATTCCCATCACCCTGCAATAGTGATGTACACACATTCTAGCTCACAGAAGGACGCTCTTGCATCTGTACCATCAACCACAATTCTCATCCACCTCTGGGTTCACTGTGGTATTCAGTCCCTAGATTATTCTCTAGCTTTCTTTCAATTGACATTTACATCCCTAGACTACCCTTTTCAGCCACAATCCCATTTATAAACCAGCTGCTACTCACTATGTGTTATCATCAACTCTATCCATTTCCACATATGTACAGTCAAGTTTACTAAAACTTCCACATACATTAAGCATCAGTACTCCTTCTCAATTCTCCTCTAATCTCCTAATAACCTATACTCTAGGTTTTAACTCCACATTTAGTTCATATTAGTGAGATCATGCAAAATTTGTCCTCTTGTGTCTGGCTTACTTCACTTAGCATAATGTCTTCAAGATTCATCCATGTTATCATATGTGTCCCAAATTCATTTCTTCTTACTGCAGCATAGTATTCCATCATTAAGTATATACCACATTTTGTTTATCCATGCATTGGTTGATGGACACGTGGGTTGTTTCCATTTTTGGCAATTGTGAGTAATGCCGCTATGAATATCGGTGTGCAGATGTCTGTTCGTGTCACAGTTTTCAGGTCTTCTGAATATATTCCTAGTAGAGGAATTGCTGGATCATATGGCAGGTCTATATTTAGTTTCCAGAGGAACCACCAAACTGTCTTCTACAGAGGCTACACCATTTTACAATCCCACCAAGAGTGAAGGAGTGTTCCTATTATTCCACATCCTCTCCAGCACTTACTGTTTCCTGATTTTTTAAAATAATGGCCATTCTATGCAGTGTAAGATGATATCTCATTGTCATTTTGATTGGCATTTCCCTAATAGCTGGTGATATGGAACATTTTTTCATGTGCTTTTTGGCCGTTTGTATTTCCTCCTTGGAGAAATGTCTATTTAAGTCTTTTACCCATTTTTAATTGGATTGCTTGCTCTTTCATTGCTAAGTTGTATAGTCTCTTTATAGAGAATGGAAATCAAACCCTTATCAGATATGTGGTTTCCAAATATTTTCTCCTGTTGAGTGGGCTGCCTTTTCACCTTCTTGATGAAGTCCTTTGTATCACAAAAGAATTAAAGTTTGAGGAGGTCCCATTTTTCCATGTTTTCTTTCACTGCTCCTGCTCTCCACGTAAGGTTTAAGAATGCACCACCTACCACAGGTCTTGAAGATGTTTTCCTATGTTTTCTACCAGGAGCTTTATGGTTATAGCTTTTCTATTTAGGTCTTTGATCCATTTTGAGTTAATTTTTGTATACGGTGTGATATAGGGGCCCTCTTTCTTTCTTTCTTTTAGCTATAGATATCCAGTTCTCCAAGCTCCATTTGTTGAATAGACTGTTCTTACCCAGCTGGGTGGGTTTGACAGGCTGGTCAAAAATCACTTGACCATAGATGTGAGGGTCTGTTCCTGTACCACCAGTTTGGTTCCATTGGTCTTTGTGTCTATCTTTATGCCAGTATCATGCTGTTTTTACCACTGTAACTAGGTAATATGATTAAAAGTCCAGAAGTGAGAGTCCTTCAACTTCACTTTTCCTTTTTAAGCTGTTTCTGGCTATTTGGGGCCCCTTACTCTTCCAAATGAATTTGATAATTTAGCTTTCCATTTGTTTAAAAAATGCTGGTGGAATTTTTATTGGGATTGCTTGAATCTGTATATCAATTTGTATGGAATTGACATGTTAATGATATTTAGTCTTCCAACCCATGAGCATGGAAAGTTCTTCCAATTATTTAGGTCTTTTTAAAAATTTCATTTAGCAATGCATTATAGTTTTCTGAATACAAGTGCTTTACATTCTTGGTTAAGCTTATTCCTAAATATTTGATTCTTTTAGTCACTATTGTAAATGGAATTTTTTTTCCTGACTTTCTCCTCAGATTGTGCATTACTAGTGCATAGAAACACCACTGATTTTTGCATATTGGTCTTGTATCCTGACACTCTACTGAAATCGTTTATTAGCTCTAGCAGCTTTGTTGTAGGTTTTTCGGGACTTTCTAAGTATATGATCATATCTGTGAAGAGTGAAAGTTTTACTTCTTCCTTTCTGATTTGGATGCCTTTTATTTCTTTTTCTTGTCCAATTGCTCTAGCTAGAGCCTCTAGCACTATATTGAACAACAGTGGTGACAATGGGCATCCTTTGTCTTGTCCCTGGTCTCAACAGTCTTTTACCATTGAGTACGTTGTTAGCTGTGGGTTTTTCATATATGGCCTTTATCATATTGTAAAAGTTTCCTTCAATTCCCATCTTTTGTATTATTTTTATCAAGAAAGGATGCTGTATTTTGTCAAATGGCTTTTCTGCATCAATCAATAGGATCATGTAATTTTTCTTCTTTGATTTATCAATGTGGGGTATTATGCTGGTTGATTTTCTTGTGTCAAACCTCCCTTGCATGCCTGGTATAAAACCTACGTGATCATAATGAATAATTCTTTTAATGTGTTGTTGGATTTGATTAGCAAGTATTTTTTTTAAAGGATCTTAGACTACATAAATGCTAAATAAAAAATATAGGGGATTCCCGTATGCCCCACCCCTTCCCCCTCCCACATTTTCCCACATTAACAACATCCTTCATTAGTGTGGTACATTTGTTACAATTGATGAACACATATTGAAGCATTGCTAGTAACCATGGACTATAGTTTACATTATAGTTTACACTGTGCCCCACACAATTTTATAGGTTATGACAAAATGTATAATGGCCTGTGTTTATCATTGCACTGTCATGCAAGACAATTACAATGTCCAGAAAAAGCCCCATATTACAAGTATTCTTCCCTCTCCCTCCCCTCAGAACCTCTGGTGGCTACTGCCTTTATATCAATGATAAATTTTCTTGCATTGCAAGAATAAGAATAAGTCTATAATGGAATAATAATAAGTCTACTTTAGTCCATTGTTCATTCCCCAAAATTGAGGATTTTGAGATGGTGATGCCCACTCTGCTTCTAATTGAGAGGGGGCTTAGATCCAATGGGGCAGGTGGATGTAACTATCTTGCTTTCAGTTGCAGACACTCTCTGTTCCTTGGGATGGGCATTGTCCATCGTCATCTCCTTGTTAGATTTCTTGTGTGAGTCCAATGAACCAGAGAGTAGGTG
Source organism: Cabassous unicinctus (assembly GCA_029593785.1). Lineage (NCBI taxonomy): Eukaryota > Metazoa > Chordata > Mammalia > Cingulata > Chlamyphoridae > Cabassous > Cabassous unicinctus. The sequence goes on from JAQZBX010062457.1 coordinate 12,905, forward strand.
TTGCAGCTCTGCTGATATTCAGGGCTCAACCAGCACATGACCAGACCAAAGATTTAAGTCTCTGGGACATATATTTAACAAGTATAGTGCTAATTATAGGTTCAAATAAAAGGGGCAGAAGAGACTTGTGTAGGGAAATTATAAGTGAGTCTAACTCTGTTACACTGGGGAGCATAAATTCCAAAGTAAGGCCCACTGACAGGGTGCTGAATTCCTGAGCTTATCTGCCCTGCTTATAGTGTCTAGATGTCTCTAGAGCCCTCAGGACCCCCACTGTTTGAGGCACTGTTTGCTGTGGCAGTCAATGAGATCCTGCTGCGACTTGCAACAGTGTAACCTCTAGAATAACCTCCCAACTCACTTTGAAATATCTTAGCCATAAAAACTCATTGGTATTTAATATTTCCCTCTTTTGGTAAAAGTCTTTTTCCAAATGCATTGCTAGTTGGTGCTTGGTAATAATCCCTTGGTGTTAGGGAGGCTTTTCCCCAGGAGTCATGTCCTAAGCCCAGGGTGGGGGGCGGGGGCAGTCAGGGAAGTGGGGAATATAGTGTGTTTATATGCTGAGTTTGGCTAAGAGAGAGGCCACTTTTGAGCAACAAGGAAGCTTTCAGGAGGTAACTCTTAGGCAATATATAATACTGGGCTAAATTTTAATTTCACAAGAAAAGTTTCATAAGTACCATCATCAATATCAAGGGCCTGGCATAATGGTCTGTCTTCCTTCACTAGGCACTGCCCATATACTCAGGGGATTCTTACCTTCTATTGGAGAATGTAGCAGGACTTCCCAGGATGGGAATTCAATATTCCTTTGGTTACTGTGTGGGTCTCCAACCACTGAGACAATGCCGCATGAACATTTGAACATATTCATATGCCCTAGAGGCATGTCCCAGGTGCACCCCTCCCCACACATCCCCCTGTCACTGGCACCCCACAGCACTGATCCTCCACTGCCAAAGTTGTGACCCTTCTGTGATCCAAAACGTCTCCAAAAAGAAGTAAAAAAATATTAAAATTAATAATAAAATAATAATTTAAAAATAACAAATAAAATACAAAAATTTTAAAAAAATTTTAAATTTTGAAACAAAATAAAATTTTTTATACATTGTGTCTTTCATCACTGTAAGATCTGTTACCTCATATATACAGTCACAATTTCTTCTGTATGTTCCCCCAGTGTCTTATTTTTTTCATTTTATCTTCAAAGAAGCTTTAGGATACAGAAAAGTCCCATAGACAATATAGGTGCTTCCCTTATACCCAACGTCCTCCCCCTTTTCCACTCTTCCCTATTAATAACATTTTACATATAAATGGTATATTTGTTACAATTGATATACAAATATTGAAGCATTGCTACTAACCAAGGTCAATGGTTTACATTATGTTTTACATTTTGCATCGTTCACTTTTATAGGTTTTGATGAAATTTTAAACGGCTTGTAACATTATTGCAAGATCATGCAGAACAATTCTAATGCCCTAAAAATGCCCTATGTTCCATCTACTCTATTCTTTCCTTCCCTTCTCCTCAGAGCCTATGGTAACCACTAAGTTTCAATTTTTGAAGAATAAGATTCATAGTTACTTGTAATAATAATAAGGGCTTGGCATATTGGTCTATTTTCTTTTATTAGGCACTGCCTATGTTCTCAAGATATCCTTGTCTCTCTAATTGAGAACATAGCAGGACTCCCCAGGATGGGAGTTTAACATTTTCTTGTTTACTGTGTGGGTCTCCACCCACTAAGATAACACACTATGACAAGATGAACACATACATATTACATAAAGGCATGCCCCAGGTGCTCCCTATCCCGCATGTCCCTCCACACCCGAAGCCCTACACCAGTAACCCTCTCCTGCTATAATTGCCAAAAGAACATTCCCATCATTGTAGTTTTAACCACACCTGCAAATCCCCAGAGTTCACCTGCTCCTTCCTCCAACCTTTCCCCCAGTTCCACGGATAGTCCAACCCAAGCCTCTCACTCTACCCGCCCTCACAGACCAGCACCACCAAACCCAATCACATCACTGCACCCCTCTCACACCCACCCACTGTCCAACCACACCTTTCCACCTTATCATAGATTTTGCCCATGTGGGCCTCGGTTCACCACTCTCTACTCCCTTTCTGTCTCCTGTTAACCTGTCTTCCAGACTCTAGTTCTGAGAGTCTGCTCAATTTGCTTAAGTCAAATTAGTGAGGTCATATAATATTTGTCCTTCAGTGACTGGCTTACTTCACTCAACATAAGGTTGTCAAGATTCTTCCACGGTATCCCGTGTGTTAATAGTGCATTCCTTAAGCTGAGTAATATTCCATTGTATGTATATGACAGTTTGCTTATCCATTCATCTGTTGATGGACATTTGGGTTGCTGCCAACTTTTGGCAATAACGAATAATACTGCTATGAACATTGGTATGCATATATCTGTTCATGTCCTTACTTTCAATTCTTCTGGGTATATACCCAGCAGTGGGATTGCTGGATCATATGGCAGTTTGATAGTTTCCTGAGGAACTGCCAAACTCACCTCCACAGTGGCTGCACCAGTCTACATTCCCACCAGCAGTGGATAAGTGTTCCCTTTCCTCCACATCCTCTCCAACACTTGTAGATTAGCAAGTATTTTGTTGAGATTTTTGCATCCATATTCATTAGGGAAATGGGTCTATAATTTTCTTTTTTCATAATATCCTTATCTGGCTTTGGTATTAGGGTGATATTGGCTTCAAAGAATGAGTGTGATAGCATGCCTCCTTGTTCAATTTTTTGGAAGAGCTTGAGTAAGATTGGTATTAAATCTTCTTTGAATGCTTGGTAGAACTCACCTGTGAAACCATGTTGTCCTGGGCTTTTCATTTTGGGATGTTATTTGATGGCTGTTTCAATCGTTTTACTTGTGATTGGTTGGTTGAGGTCTTCTATTTCTTCTTAGGTTGTTTGTATCTTCCTAGAAAGTTTTCCATTTCATCTACATTGTCTAGTTTTTTGGTGTACAGTTGTTCATAGTATTCTCTTAAGATCTCTTTTATTTCTGTGGGTTCAGTAATATTATCCCTGTTTTCATTTTTTATTTCATTTATTTGCATCTTCTCTCTTTTTTTCTTTGTTAGTCTAGCTAAGGGTTTATCAATTTTGTGAATCTTCTTGAAGAAGAACCAACTTTTGATTTTGTTGATTCTCTCTGTTGTTTTTTTGTTCTCAATTTTATTTACTTATGTTCTGATCTTTATTATTTCATTCCTTCTACTTGCTTTAGGATTAATTTGCTGTTCTTTTTATAGTTTCTCCAGCTGTGTAGTTAGGCCGTTGATTTTAGCTCTTTCTTCTTTTTCAATGCAAATATTGAGGGCTATAAATTTCCCTCTCAGCACTGCCTTTGCTGCATCCCATAGGTTCTGATATGTTGTTTCTCATTTTCATTTGTCTTGAGATATTTTTTTTATTTCTCTCACAATTACTTCTTTGACCCACTGATTATTTAAGAGTGTGTTCTTTAATCTCCATATATTTGTGAATTTTCCCTTTTTCTGTCTCTTGTTGATTTCCAACTTTATTCCATTATGATCAGAGAAAGTGCTTTGTATAATTTCAATCTTGTTGAATTTATTGAGATCTGCTTTGTGACCCAACATATGGTCTATCCTAGAGAAAGACACATGAGCACTTGAAAAGAATGTATATCCTGCTATTTTGGGGTGCAATGTTCTGTATGTCTATTAGGTTTAGTCCATTTATCATATTATTCAAGCTTTCTGTTTCTTAATCGATCCTCTGCCCAGATATTCTAGCCAATGCTGAGAGTGGTGTATTGAAGTCTTCAACTATTATTGTAGAGATATCTGTTGGTCCCTTCAGTTTTGCCAGTGTTTGCCTCATGTATCTGAGGACTGTTTTTTTTATTTTTAACTACCTTTTTTTTAAAAGACTTATTTATTTATTTACTTTTATCCATTTTATG
>JAQZBX010062458.1:0-16886 GCA_029593785.1 Cabassous unicinctus
GAGGAACCCCAGAAGCCTGAACCCTGGCAAACACCGGCAGCTGTCTTGCTCTAACATGTGGCAATGGACTGTGGTGAGAGAAGAAACTTAACGCTTTATGGCCTGGTATCTGTGGACTTCTACCCCAAATAAATACCCTTTATAAAGACCAACCCATTTTTGGTATTTCACATTAGCACCCCTTTGGCTGACTAATACACTATTTATATAAAATTTAAATATAAATCAATTTATAAAGATGAAATGAGATTAGTGGTTATGTAGGACTGGGGAAGGATAGAGAGATTGAGCGGTTACTGCTAAGGAGTGTGGAGTTTTTCTTTTCGGAGTAGTGAAATTGCTGTAAAATTTTTTGTGGTGATGAATGTACAACATTGTGATTATACTTAAAGCCATTGATTATACACATTGGATAGATTGTATGGCAAGTGAACTTATCTCAATAAAACTGCTTTTTAGAAAAAAAGTATAGAAAGAACTTGGATTCCTGTCACCATGAAACCATCTTTGCCTTATGCTTAGACTATTATGTGAGACAGATCTAAACTCCTGTATTGTTTAAGCTATTATTATTCTGAATCTTTGTACAGCAGCCAATATCCTAGAACATATGTCTCCTTGTATAATAAAATGCAGAGATGATATTTAGGCTTGTGGCATACATTCCCAGTTGTTTACCCAGCAGCCATTCTCTCCTTCCTGCAAATAGAACCCTAGTTTGTTCAAATAGTGGATGGAGATTCCTTGAGTTCTGGAAGGGTAGATACCATCTGCAGAACCACAAGATAAATTCTGACGGGTCTAAACTAGTTATGGTAATCTCATTCCTCTTGGCCAGTGATTGGTCTAAGGATAGGCATGTGGCAAAGTTCTGGTTAATGAGATATAAGCAGCAGTCTGATGGGATGGGTGTCCTTTTCTAAACAAAAAGGCAAAATGCTGCCTGGAATGCTTGAAGAGCAGCATCCATCATGCAACCATGAAGACAAAAGCTAACACCCTAAGAATGGCAGAATGGAGAGATAAGTGGGGTCCTTCATGATGTTGTTGAGCTCCTGCTCCTTTCTTGGACAACCTACTGCCAGATTGAGAAAAACAAACCCAAGTTTACTTAAGCCTCACTTTGGTCTTCCTCAAAACACAGTTTTGGTGATATGAAAAACAACCTTAAACAGGTGACAGAGCTCAATGAAATATGTATGTATCCCGTTCCCTCCCACAAACTAAAAAAAATTTCTTTTTAATTACAAATGTTTCTTCAGTAAAGCATATATGTTGAAAAGCACGTATACTCCCTCATTAACATCCTGAAATTTTCAAAGAAATGTTATAATAAGCAATGCTAATCTTTGTAGTCAAAGAGAAAAACAATACTAACCAGTGCACAAAAAGGATTCATTTAATGGATATACATATCTGTATCAAAAGATAAGTGAACAATTGAGTCATGTTGCAAGATGACTATTGATTTAAATACACAGATAGTGAGGGCACAGTGGTGTTTTACATTTGAATTATACTGAAAATTTATACTGAATAATACTAAAAAAGTCTACTGAAAAATTATATGAAAAGATGATTTACACAGGCTCTGAGTGTGTAAAAAATTAATAAGTAATATTTATGTTATCAGCCAGAATTTAAACAAACTCTAAAATGTTTTTAAACACTAGATACTTTTGTTGAAGGGAGAAATAACAGATATTTCTCTAGCCATATACTAAATAAAAGCATACATATATAAACATATACCATGTCACCATCTTAACCATGTTGTTAATCTTTAATGTTATTTATAACTGAAAAGATCATGTGGCAACTGGCTTTACACTATTTCATTCACGAAAAGAGACGATAATCCATCCAACTAGCACATTTTTTCCTGGGATTTCATAGAGTAAATGAACTCAGCACACTTCTCTTTCAAACACCAAACTATGCAAAATATTTTCAGATAATCAGAAAGGTTTGAAACAGCAGATTAATATTCAGGCAGTCCTCCGCATTATTTTGCATTTTTGACCAATCTGACAAAAGTTTGAAAGTTGCAAAAGCATTTGAATAAAGACAATATTGGGGAAAGAAACATACCTTAGAGATGATTAATGGTTCTCCGTGCTCCAGGCCACCTTTCAAAGTAAAACCCCAGGGAGCTCCTCCTTGCAGGAATGTTTCCAGATAAATGTACCTTCCCTTGGGGGTAGTATTAGGATTTAGCGTGGCACTGGTCTCATCGAAGTTCTCCGTGGTCCTCATCATTCCAACCACATTAAACACTTTAGCCCTCAAGTTTAATTTCAATTGCCTGCAGCAGATTCAGGAAAGCGGTGCTACAGTAGCACAAGTTACCCCATTCTTCGTGATACACACGGTCCGAGAAAGGAATTCTTGCAGATGTAAAATGTTCTTCCAAGCTTAACTCTAAGATGCTGAACCAGGAAGATTTTTCACTTGCACATTTCTGAATGTAAATCCTCCTCTGGGAATTTCGGGTTCTCACTGAAGCCCCCGAGTGGTATATCTCTCTCCACACATGGGAAAAACTTCTTTCAATGCCACTGTGAAGATTGCTTTTATTTCAAACATACACATGCCCAAATTTTTCCCTGCATATTTCAAAGGGAAATTTAAAATAGTCTTACAATATTGCAGGAAAAGTGCAAAAATTCAAATGAATACCTCGTTTTTGATTGATTATCAACCCTTTCTTCCTCTCTGAGTGAAATTTACCATTACAATAGCCTCTCCCCTCCCCAGAAGTAGCTTTAAAAGAAAGAAGGCACTTACTATGCTTCTGCTCGCTTCAGAATTTTCTGACTTGTCCCAAAGAGACAGAGAAGCCATGCTAAAACTTTTTTTTCAGCAATAAGTTCGTAGTTTGTTTCGTGCAAAAAGGAAAAAGAAAAGTTTGGGGCTTTTTTGTAGAATATAGAGAAAATGATAAAAGCATGGTAAATTAATCCGTAGTGGAAAAAATATCAAGGAAGCAGCTCCTTCCTTTCTTTGGTACTTTCACTGATGATCAGCCACCGCTGCTGCTGCTGCAGTCACTGAAAAAGTAAGGAGGTGAGACGAAAATGGATTAAGGCAAATAAAGGCATTCAGCTTTTCTGCACAGTAAGCACTGCTGTGCAAAATTCAGTTCACCATAAAGATCTGACAAATCAAAACAGTCCTACAGTTGATAAAAATAATAAAGTTAAAAATACCATACAGATTGCCAATTACCAAGTGGTAGAAAATAATTGCGATCTAATAGCCCCATCTATCAATTAAAGCAGAATCTCCAGGGCAAGACATAGGCATTCTTCATTTTTTAAAAACTCTCCGGGCAATTCTACTGTGTAGCCAACTTTCAGAAGCAGTGCCCTAAGAGATTTTTGTGAACATTTAAGTTAATGTCAAGGTGGTGGTGCAATGGTTTTATTTTTCATTTGAAGAAAATATCAAGTATAATGTATGACCAGCCATTCATCTTGAAATAGGACATTCCAACCAAATTTATGCGTGTTTGACTCAATACAAACATGAGGCAGGCTTTCTTCTATATTTTAATTGCTTGTTATCTACTCCAAGATTGTTATTCACTCTTTCAATGAAAAGAAATCCATAATGCCTGGCTAGTAATAGACACTCAAAACTAAATGCTGTTCTGATTTCAGGTTATCAGTGTAACTTTGTAATAATGTTATATAAAATTTAACATTACTTTTATTAAAAATTTGATCTGCACAAATTTTACCCAGAAGCCCCAGCTAAGTTACTGGAACAAATTAGAATTCTAAGGAAAATCTTGGCTAAAACTTTCTTTCTGTTCAATAGTATGTGAGAATATGAATTTATGTTGAAAATTAAGATAAAAATCACTGTGGGTTTTGTTAACAATTTAATTTTGTGTTTGTGCCCATAATTAATGAAAATATAATAGAGAAGCAAATACAAGACTATGCAAATAAGACTAGATAATATCTAATGTACAACACATGACATGTATTATTTGATTTTCAATATTAACTTCATCTGAAGGGTTCAAAGACAAAAAAGCCATTAAAATCTCACTTTAATGTAATGATAGTATTTTAGTGGAAATGTAAGGTATACAAAATGAAAGTATGTGATGAAGATTGACTAATCTTAAGGATAATTTATGCAATTTTGGGGGTTTCCTTTTGTGGCTTAATTTACAGATTAAGAATAGAAAGAGAAACATTGCTTTTCTTTCATTCCATTATTCAAAGCACATATTTTTTTGTTGATATTTTGATTTTCTTTTTCAAAGTACATATATTTTTAAAAGTAAAATTCCTAAAAAAATAGTTTTTTTCTGAAAAGTTGTTTGTGGCTGTTGTTACTAATACAATTTGGAAAAATGGGATTTTACAAACTCAACATTTAATATAAAAGGTAAAGAAGTTGAAAACAAAAGTCAAAGAAACTAAGAAAAAGATAAGCAGTGAAAAATAAAACTCAGTGCTTATAAGCTGGTAAAACCTCTATTTTATATTATCATCAGAAATATTTAAGAAACAAATATTTAATGGAAATGTATATGTCATCTGAAAAAATATATAAAACTGCATTTTGTGGATATTTAGCATAGCATCTGATAGAACAGGGTTATGATAACTTTTTTTCCCCATCTTCCCTTGCTCACAGATTCAGAGAATATTAAAACTGCAAGGGACTAGCCATCTATCCCCCCACCCCCGCCCCTATTGTTAGAGGTAAGGACACAGAGGTCATAAAAAGTTTAATGATCTGACCGGAATCATCTTGCAAGCAACACAAATGGGCACAAAATTAAAATCTTTGGACATCCAGGTATAGAATCTCAGCTTTAAGGTAGGTATTTTGTATAATTTATGATAAAAAGACTTTCCATTGGGTCAGCATTGCTAGTTTATAAGGAAAGCTTCTTTTAGGGCATATGATTTGGACCCAAAATCACACTTCTTTCCATTCAAAGGAGAGAAAAACAACCCTATTATCTCAAGATGCTGACAGTGCCAGGGTCATGATTCTCACTAACAACAAGGTAGGTGTCTTTCTAATTCCTCTGCATAGGATTCAGGCTCTCTGGGTGGAGGGCTTGTTTTTTGTCTGCTCAGCCTCTTTCTGGGGAACCACTCCTTCACCTATCCATGTGATATTGGTGGGCTGACCACGCCCCTGGCTTCAGGGTGGACATATGATCCAAGAGTCACTTCTTCTTGACTCCAGTGATTGGTGTATGGATGAGCCTGTAACTCAAACGTGGTCAATGAGAATAATAATCGAAACTTTTACTGGAGCTATTAAAAAGGGGTACTAGAAGTTGAACATAGATTTGCCAAGTGACCCAGCAATATTGCTACTGGGTATATACCCAGAAGAACGGAGAGCAGTGACACGAATAGACATCTGCATACCTATGTTCATAGCAGCATTATTCACAGTAGCCAAAAGTTGGAAACAACCTAGGTGTCTATCAACCGATGAATTGGTTAACAAACTGTGGTGTGTTCACACGGTGAAATATTATGCAGCTGTAAGAAGACATGAAGTCGTAAAACATATGACAACATGGATGAACCTGGAGGACATTATGTTGAGTGAAGCAAGCCAGACACAAAAGGACAAATATTGTATAATTGCGTTACTGTGAACTAAATATATTGCGTAACATATTGTACTAATCCATTTATATAAAATGTAAATATAAATCAATTTATATAGATAAAATTTGATTAGTGCTTATGTAGAACTAGGAAGGCATGCTAAGGGGTGTGGAGTCTTTCTTTTTGGAGTAATGAAATTGTTCTAAAACTTTTTGTGATGATGAATGCACAACATTGTGATTATACTAAAAGCCATTGACTATATACTTTAGATAGATCATACGGTATGTGAATATATCCCAATAAAACTACTTAAATAAATAAATGCATACATAAATAAATAATTGTGCAAAAATAGCCAGAAATAGCAGCTATGTACAGCAGGGGAAACAGAGAGAGATTGCAACGTGAAGAATTTTCTTGTTTGGTTGCCTGTTTTTTGTCTTTTTTTAAATTATTATTAAAATAATGAAAATGCTCTAATAATATTGAAGTGATGAATGCACAACTTCGTGATTATACCAAATACCATTGATTGTATACTTTGGGTGAATTGTATGCTTTATTAATATGCATCAATAAAATTGATTTGTTTTAAAAAAGGGGGAGGACTTTCTCCTATGGGGTTTGCTAAATTGGTAGATAAAATTTTGGAGTTGCTAGAGGGCATTTTTACTATCACATGCCTGAAAAGGAAGCTAACCCCAAGGCAAGCAGATAGGAGACAGTGCCCTGGGCCCATCTATACTGTATTTAAGTCAGTGGTTCTCAAACTTTTTAGTTTTAGTACCATTTACACTCCTACAAATTATTGAAGACTCCAAAGAACTTTTGTTTGTATGTGTAGTATCTATCAATAATTTCTGTATTAGAAAATTAAAACAAAAAATAACATTTTAAATTTATTAATTGATTTAAAATAATAAATCCATTGCATGTTAATATATTTTTACGAAAAATGACTACATTTTCCCAAACAAAAAAATCACTAAGATGAGAGGCATTGTTTTACATATCTGCAAATCTCTTTAATGGCTGGCTTAATAGAAGACAGTTGGATTCTACCATTTGCTTCTGCTTTCAGTCTATTGCAACATCACATGTCATGTAGTTGCTGGTAAACTCCACTGTACACTTGTGAGAGAACAGCTGGAAAAAGGCAAACAATAGCTTAGTATTACTGTGAAAATAGTTTCAACCTTGTGGATCCAAGAGGGGACCCCCAGAAGTACACAGACCATATTTTGAAATCACTGCCTTAAGCAGTTACTGCTACCTGAAGCCATCCCACTCCTACAATTTTCAGTCTTTGAGCTCATAAACACCTTTTTGGCTTTTTTTTTTTCTTTCTTTTTTTTGCTTAAACCACCTGGAATTGGGTTTCTGGCATTTGCAACGGAGAGTTCTGAGCAATACATGATGTAACCATTCCTGGTACTTCTGTTTTAGGAAAAAGTTTATGGAAGCCTAGTAAAGCCTCATGGATGGAACTTCCTGTCTTGTTTTCTCTCTTTCCATTGCTTCCCTCCTTGCTACTACTTCTGACTTAGAATTACTTCTACTTTATTAATCAAATTCTTCCCTTCATGACAAATAGTTCCAGTGCAGCTCACAACTTCATTTTCCATCTCTATGAAAAATTCATTGTGACTATGGCCTTGGGACAGAAAAATATTTCAATCATATTGACTCTGCCATTTGTCTGGACTTTCTGATACCCAAACAGTCTTTTAAATGTCAATTGCCTATTCATTATTTTGACTTTTTAGAAATGCACTACTCTATTTGTCAACGTTACTTAAAGAAAAATTTGCTCTTCCTTAACTCACATTTATTGATTTTAATTTTAATAGTTAACTCTAAAAAATTTTTATTTAGCTTTGCTAGCATTTTAAATATGATTTTAGTGGTATAAAATAATTTTTATTTACATAATTTTTCGAACATAACTGCTTTCTTTGGAACAAAAAAAATTACAAATGACAGATACTGCTTTTTTGTCAGACTTCTTCAAGCCAGATAGAATACATGGTCACTTCTATTTCAAAGAACATAGTGGTAAACAATGGATATTAATATTTTTAAATCTGTGCCTCAATCATTTAGCAATAATTAGGGTTTTAAATCATGTCCATCACTTGCTAAGACCTAAATGTTCAGGAGTAAAAGTCAAGAAAAGACGTTTAGTCATATCTCCTTTAAGACTTATAAAATACAAATTCTTTGCAACACTTTTATTATATGAATCAAACTTAACATAGGTGTCAACAAATCTTTCCACCTTCTAAGGTGAATACACTAAATGTGATTTTCAATTTACTTGAGTTTTAAAAATGTTTTTGAATTCAGTATTTCAGATTGAAAACGTCACTAGTATATCTCTGAAAATAAAGTCAGAGTGACATCTAGTGGCTCCTCTGGATCACTAAATAGTCACTAATATAAAGCAACTACAGGCCATAATTGTTAAATTATAGGTTTGGAAGGCTATTTACTCCTTGGAATGAATGCCTCTAAATCATCCCAAACAGACAAAAACCAATCTTATTCTAAAGGTGCAGACTCTTAATAGGTCTTGGTGACTTGGACCCAATAGGACCAGAACCCCCTAACCTCCTTTTGCATGTTCACTCTTCTTGGTCCTTACTGGCCTCCTGAATCCCATACACACTAAGCACATCCCTGAAAACTCTGTCCCACACGCCCCCTCATTCCAATGTCCGGATGGTCCCCGATTCCAATTCTACAGGTCTCTGCTCAAATGTCAATGAGACCTTTTCAGACTAGACCGTGAAATGGCACCCCTGTACTCCCTAAACTCCTTACACTGTCCTCTTAACACTTAGTCCCATCTGACATGTTTGAACTTGTTTCGTTGTGCATTGCTTATCTTCCTTCACAAGAATGTAAGCTCCACAAAGGAAGGGACTTTTTTGTTCCCAGCTATGTGTTCAACTCCTACACTTGGCATGTGGCAGGTCCTCTATGTTATTTGTGGAATAAATGAATGAATAGTACATGGACTCCAGACCTCTCCCTTTATCTTAAATTCTTTATTTTGAAAGCTAAGAAGCTGTTTTTAACTCAACATCAAAACAATACCATGAAATAAAACCGCAAGACACTTTAAAATGTAAAGAATTTTATAATAAAGTTGGGGGCACATAAGTTTTTCTTAAAAAAACAATTTATTGAAGTATATCTTTCATACATGAACATAAACTAAAAGTGTTCAGAAAACATCATGAACTTACAAAACAAACATGCATAACATCATACAGGACTCCCACACATCACCCCCCCAAACACCCCGCATTGTTGTGAAACATCAAACAAATCACGAAAGGGCATTGTCAAAGTATTACTACCAACTATAGTCCGTATTTTCCTCCCCTATACATTATTTTAAGGATTGATTTATTTACTTTTATCCATTTTTACCTCCCCCCCCACCCCCCATTTTTGCTGTTTCTGTGTCCATTCACCGGGCAACTCTGTGTCCGTTTCCTGCCCTCTCTTCTCATCCTTCTCCTCCTGTCTTCACTGGGATTCGATACTCGGGATCTCCGATGGGGGAGAGGCATTCCACCGCCTGTGCCACCTTAGTTCCTGGTTTTTCGGTACATCTCATCTTGGCTCTCCCTTGTGTCAGTATACTGTTACATCATCATCTTGCTGTGTGGCTCGCGGGACCTGACAGCATACTCGTGCACTGGGCCTGGTGGCCTACCGCCTTCTATATTTTTCTTTTTTTTGTTTTTACTGGGAGGTCCAAGGATCAAACCCATGTCCCTCCATGCGGGAGATGGACACCCAACCACCTGAGCCACAGTTGTCCCCGTTATATCTCTTAAGGCTGACCAAAGATACCCAAAGTTACAGTCTTTTCCCATACAGGATGGTCATATAATAAATCAGGCTTAGTTTATCACCAGCATTCTAAAAACCAGACATAGAGAGAAAAACTAGGTCTGGGGACACATGCATGGTTTCTAATATAGCAAATGTTTAGCCTACCCTGATTATCACAAAATCAGGTCAGTGAGGCACATAACTTTTCACACACATATAGGTTTAATTACATTTTTATTGTTTGAATCAAGAACAATTATTTTAATTAAAGACTTCAAAAAGTAAAAGAACTTTCCTAGTTCTTATGTTCAGCGTGCAAGTAAAAACCAATAGGAATCATATATTAAGTAAAATATTTTCTTGCTATATCATGCTTTAGGAGAAAAAAGATTAAAACAAAATAATTAGAAATCGCTCTGTCTAGCTACAAAACTTAAACCTTGCTGTTTACTACTTATGGCTTCAGTTCCTATTAAAAGGCATATTTCTATAGGTAATCTTAGATCTCTCCAAGCCATAAATGGAGTAATTTAAATTATAGGTACATTGAAAGCAATATTTAATGATATTTGATACTGTTTTTTTTATTAATATTGTAACTATTATAAAATTTAGAATTCATTAATATTTCCAGTCCAATTAGACACAAAATGTTATTCACCCAGATATTTAGGTACTTTGTTGTGTCTGTGTAACGTGATTGCTAATAGAATTGACAGCACAAGTTGCATTTAACACACTCATGCCTTTCCCCTTCCTTCCATTTGAGCACTAATTTGGGAAACACTGAGGGCTTGAGTGTGTAATCACAAAATAACCTGCTAAGTGCTATATTAGAGATAAGGACAGAGAGCAACTGAAGAAAAACGGAGGAAACAACTTTTGTGGAGGCAAGAGGGTCAGTTATTCTAAGAACACATTTAAATTTTAAAGCATATTCCAGGGAGCGCCTGCTTCCCATGTACAGGTCCTGGGTTCAGTCCCCGGTACCTTCTAAGAAATTACACACACACACACACACACACACACACACACATTCCAGACAGAGGAAACAGCATAAGCAAAGGCAGAAAGCGAAAATTGTCAATCTGTTAACTTGAAAAGCGCAAAGAGGAATTTGGGGGTGAAGGGGCAGCCTGAGGAGGGAGTTGTCAGGAGATGTAGCAGAACGAAGGCATGATAGGCAACGCTAAGATTGGGCTTGACTTTCAGGGAGCAAGTAATAGGATGTGTGTGCGTGTGCACTTGGGAAGATCATTTTGAGGACAATTTCGAGAATGGCCTGGGGCGTTCCGGAGGGGAACAAGGATAGGGCAGGGAGATAAGTTTGGAGGCTGTAGAAAAAGTCACCGGTGTTAAGCAGCAGAGAGAACATGTGCAGACCCGAATACCGGGACTCTTCTGCGGGAAGTCTGGCAGGATTTGGTGCCTGGCTGGGTGTAAGTGACTCCCTCAGCGGTGGGGCAGGCAAGCGGGGGAGACTGGCACTCGGTTGCCGCGGCGACGCCTTCCGGAGGGCGCCCCCTCCTTACCCAGGCGAGAGAGGGCCCAACGGTCTCTGCCCGCGCTCGCACACAGCGGGCGGCGGCCTGCGACCCAGCGCCTTGAGGACCCGGGCGCGGGTGAGGGGGCGGGGGCAGCGTCCGGCGCAGCCGCCGACGAGGAGCAGCAGCCGCCGCCGCCGCCGCTGCCGCCGCCGCCGCTGCGGGGCTTGGCGGCGGAGAGTGGGGAGCCGCCCCCGTCCCCTCCGCTCGGTCGATGTAGGTGCGGCCGCAGCGCCCGCCGCCGCCCCCGCGGAGATGCGGTCGGTGTCTTAGGATGAGGTGGTTGATCTCAGGTATGGAGTGGGGCGCGGCCTGGGCGACAGGCTGAGGGGCGGGTTGCTCCCAGAGGACCGGAAGCAGCTCATGTGCATTTCTGGATCTTTCCTGCGCCTCGTGTTTGTTCTGCACACGACGGTTGCCCAATAAGTGGTTTTGGTACCGTATTGGACTGCCACGGGCCACTTGGGGGCTCCGAGACCCCCGGAGGCTGTGGCAGTAAAACTGGGACCTCAAAATCAGAGGCCTGTGCAAAGTATTTTATTTGCGGGGATACCCCCCATCATTGCTGCTAACTCCTGTTCCTATTGTGCTTCCGGGAGAAAACAGGGAAAGGGATGGGGAAAAAGTGGAGATTAAGAGGAATGTCAAGCCTTGGACATAACCAGTCTCTCATCCCAACTGAGATTGGATTAAATGATCTGCGTGGGACATTTCCGGGTGAACTCTTTGTAAGTGACATTGGGAAACTGAGTTTTCCCCTATTATCAGTACCAGCCGGAAACAAGAGTTCTCAATTCTCCATCCTTTCCCACAAAACTCTGTCCCAAGTCCCCATTTAGGCTGAACCAGGTTTTGTTTGTGCCTGATGATGTACCTTAAGATGAGGTGAAAGTAGACAAGGAGTAAGGTCACCTATTGCAGAGAGTTTTGACTAGCAACCATTTCTTGCGGCCTCTTAGCTCCAGTTCAAGAAAGAAAGAGCCAGCACCTTCCAGTATGCCAGAGACCAGTGGGGCAGGACCATTTCTCGGAGAGTGGGGTCTCGTCCCCACCTCTGTATGATACTCACTGTTTTTAATTGTACACAGTTACCTACTTGTGTTGTGGAGAAAATGGGTTTCCTGACATAGAGATGTTATACTCCCCAAATAAAATGAGGACAGGTATTGACAATTTATTTGGTATGTATTCAAAGCCTCTTCTATTGTGTTTATATATATATATAAATTTATTGAAGTATAGCACTCATACATAAACATACATAAACAATAAGTGTATAGTAATAGTTGTGAACTTATAAAACAAACATACATAACATCATACAGGGCTCTAATACCTCACCTCACCCTACCACCAAGACTTTGCATAGTTGTGAAACATTTTTAACTAATTATTAAAGAGCATCCTCAAAATGTTACTGCTAACCAAAGTATCTTACATTTGGTGTATTTTTCCCCCAACCCAGCCTATTATTATTATTACTATATCATTTATACATGAACATACATAAACAATAAGTGTATAGTAAAAGTTGTGAACTTACAAAGCAAACATGCTTAACATCATACAGGGGTCCCATACATCAACCCACCACCAACACCCTGCATTGTTGTGAGACATGTTACAAATTATGAAAGAATATTGTCAAAATCTTACAACTAACTGTAGACCTTACCTTACATTTGGTTATTTTTCCCCCAACCCACCCTATTATTATTTTTTAAATATATTTTTATGGCAGAAGTTGTAAACTTAGAAAACAATCATGTACATGTGCAGAATTCCCATACAACACCCCTCTGTCAACAAACCATATTGTGGTAGAACATTTGTTACAGGTTATGAGATAATATCATCAGACTATTACCAGGTCCATAGAGTACATTTGGCACACTTTTTCCATACTCTCCTATTATCAACATAGTACATCTTTGGCATAGATGCATGAATATTACATTATTACTGTTAACCACAGTCCATAGGTCATTCCAGTTGTATTTTCCCCATGCTTCTCCACATTCACATCATCCTGCAATAGTGATGTACATCTGCTCTAGCTCACAAAGGACACTCTTAATCTGTACCATCAACCACAATTCTCATCCATCTCTGGGTTTACTGTTAGTCTGTCCCTAGATTATTCTCTAGCTTTCCTTCAGTTGGCATTTACATCCCTAGACTACCCTTTTCAGCCACATTCCCATTTATGAAACAGCTGTTACTCACTATAATGTGTTACCATTAACTCTATACATTCCACACTTTTACAGTAAAGTTAATTAAAACTTCTACATACATTAAACATCAGTAGTCCATCTTAGTCCTCCTCTTATCTCCTTTAAGAATCCACCACCTACCACCAGGTCTTGAAGATATTTTCCTATGTTTTCTTCTAGAAGCTTTATGGTTCTTGCTTTTATATTTAGGTTTTTGATCCATTTTGAGTTAATTTTTGTATAAGGTGTGAGATAGGGGTCCTTTTTCCTTCTTTTGGCTATGGATATTTAGTTCTATCAGCACTGTTTGTGGAATGGACTGTTCTGCCCAAGCTGGGTGGGTTTGACAGGCTTGTCAAAATCACTTGACCATAGATGTGAGGGTCTGTTTTTGAACCATCAATTTGGTTCCATTGATCTGTGTGTCTGTCTTTATGCAAGTACCATGCTGTTTTTACTACTGTAGCTAGGTAATATGATTTAAAGTCTGAAAGTGAGAGTCCTCCAACTTTCCTTTTCCTTTTAAAGATGTTTTTTGCTATTCAGGACACCTTACCCTTCTAAATAAATTTGATAATCCTGTTTTCCATTTATTTTAAAAATGCTGGTGGAATTCTTATCGGGATTGCATTGAATCTGTATATAAATTTGAGTAGAATTGACATCTTAATGATATTTAGTCTTCCAATCTGTGAGCATGGAATGTTCTTCCAATTATTTAGGTCTTTTTTGATTTCTTTTAACAATGAGTTGTAGTTTTCTGAATACAAGTGCTTTACATCGTTCTTTAAGTTTATTCCAAAATATTTGGGTTTTATCTGTCATATTTTATTTTCACCACTCTTCCAACACTTTTAGTGATATAATCTTCATTTCTAGACTCTCTTCCAAGCCCCTCTCTCCTCTCTTTTCTTTTCAGATTGTAGCAAACCCTTTAGTATTTCCTGCAAAGCTGGTTTCTTGATTACAAACTCTCTCAGTTTCTCTTAATCTGTGAATTTTCTAAACTCATCCTCATTTTTGAAAGACAATCTTGCTGGATATAAGATTCTTGGCTGGAAGTTTTTCTCTTGCGGTATATAAATATATCACACCTGTCTTCTTGCCTCCATGGTTTCTGATGAGAAATCGGCACTTAATCTTATTGGGTATCCCTTATATGTTATGCATTGCTTTTCTCTTGCTGCTCTCAGAATTCTCTTTGTCTTTGGCATTTGACATTCTAATTAGTATGTGTCTCAGAGTTGATCTATTAGGATTTATTCAAGTGGGAGTACATTGTACTTCTTGAAGATGGATACCATGTCCTTCAATAGGGTTGGGAAATTTTCTACCATTATTTCTTCAAATATTCCTTCTGCCCCTTTCCTCTTATCTTCTTACTTTACTTTCTGTTTTGATGAATGTGTGTATTCTAGTCATTTCAAGTAAGTGGACTCATATAATGTCTGCCCTTTTGTGTCTCACATGAACATACATAAACAATAAGTATATAGTAAAAGTTGTGAACTTATAAAATAAACATGCATAATATCATACAGGGATTCCATATATCACCCCACCACCAATACCTTGCATTAATGTGAAATATTTATAGCAAATTATGAAAGAGCATTGTCAAAGTATTACTACTAATTGTAGTCCATATCTTACATTTGGTGTATTTTCCCCCAACCCACCCTATTATTATTTGTTGTTGTTTATAAACCACACAGTTTATCTAAAGTGTACATTCAGTGGCATTTTGTATAATCACAGAGTTGTACATTCTTCACTTCAATCAATATTAGAGCATTTTCATTACTTAAAAAAAGAAAAAAAACACAAACTACTATCATACCTCTATGTTAGCGCAACTAATTACAAATCCTGTGATGTGCTTCCATCATTTCTATTCATTTCCAAACATTTACAAACAACTTTTTACCAATTCTGCACAGATGAAACCTCAGCTTTCCGTTCTCTAACCATTCTATTCTCTGGTGACTTATATTCTAGCTTTTAACTTCATGATTTTGCTCATTATATTTAGTTCAGAATAGTGAAATCATGCAATATTTGTCCTTTTGTGCCTGGTTGCTTCACTCAACATAATGTCCTCCAGGTTCATCCATTTTCTCATATGTTTCATGGCTTCATTTCTTCTTATAGCTGAATAAAATTCCATTGTGTGTAAATACCACAGTTTGTTTATCCATTTGGCAGTTGATGGATACCTGGGTTGTTTCCATCTTTTGGCAATTGTGAATAATGCCACTATAAACATTGGTGTGCAGATGTCTGTACCTGCTCTCAGATCTTCTAGGTATATACCTAGTAGTGGTATTGCTGGATTACATGGCAGATCTGTATCTGACTTCCTTGAGAACCACCAAACAGACTTCTACTGGGGCTGTACCATTCTACATTCCCACCTACAGTGAATAAGCATTCCTATCTCTCCACAACCTCTCCAACGCTTGTTGTTTTTTGTTTTTTTAATAGTGTCCGTTCCAGTAGGTGTGAAATGATATCTCATTGTAGCTTTGATTTTCATTACCCTAATAGCCAGTGATGTTGAACATTTTTTCAAGTGTTTTTTTCGCCATTTATATTCCTTTAGAAAAATGTCTATTAAGGTCTTTTGCCTATTTTAAAAAGTCGAGTCCTTAGTCTTTTTATTGTTGGGTAGTAGGATCTCTTTATATATCATGGATAATAGATCCTTGCCAGATGTGTGATTCCCAATATTTTCTCCCATTGAGTAGGCTTTCTTTTTACCTTCTTCACAAAGTCCTTTGAGGTGCAGAAGTGTTTAATTTTGAAGAGGTCCCGTTTATCTATTTTTTCTTTTGTTGCTTGTGCTTTGGGTATAAGGTTTAAGAGACCCCCACCCCCACTTACTACAAGATCTTGTAGTTGTTTCCCTACTTTATCTTCTAGGAGTTTTATGGTCTTGGCTTTTATATTTAGGTCTTTGATCCATTTTGAGTTGATTCTTGTATAGGTAATGAGATAGGGGTCCTCTTTCATTCTTTTGGTTATGGATATCCAGTTCTCTCAGCACCATTTGTTGAATAGACTGTTCTGTCCCAGAAGAGTGGACTTGGTAGGCTTATCAAAAACCAGTGTACCATAGAGGTGCAAGTCTATTTCTGATCCCTCAATTTGATTCCATTGATCAGTGGAATCTTTATGCCAATACCATGCTGTTTTGATCACTGTAGCTTTATAGTACACTTCATTGCCTAGAAGCATGAGTCCTCTGATTTCGCTCTTCTTTTTTAGGATGTTTTTGGCTATTTGGGACCCGTTTTCCTTCCAAATAAACTTGGTAATCACCTTTTCTATTTCTGTAAAGTAGGCTGTTGGAATTTTGAATGGTATTGTGTTGAATCTATAAATCAGTTTGGGTAGAATTGACATCTTCATGATATTTAGTCTTCCAATCCATGAACATGGAATGTCCTTCCATTTGTTTAGATCTTCTTTGATTTCTTTTAGCAGTGTTTTGTGGTTTTCTGAATAATACAGATCCTTTACATTCCTGTTTAAATTAATTCCTAGAGGGAAGCGGGTGTGGCTCAATTGATAGGGCTCGCGTTTACCATATGGGAGGCCCTGGGTTCGCTTCCCGGGGCCTCCTTGTGAGGGCAGGCCGGCCTGCGCGGCGCGGTGGGCTGATGCAGCAAGACCTC
>JAQZBX010062459.1:0-16886 GCA_029593785.1 Cabassous unicinctus
AGATATATGCACACCAATGTTCATAGCGGCATTGTTCACATTTGCCAAAAGTTGGAATCAGCCCCGGTGCCCATCAACAGATGAATGGATAAGCAAAATGTGGCACATACATACAATGGAATATTACTCAGCTGTTAGAAGGAATAAAGTGCTAACACATGGAATAACATGGATGAATCTTGAAGACCTTATGTTGAGTGAAGCAAGCCAGGCATTGAGGAAGAACAGTTTATGACCTCATTGATTTGAATTGAGGTAAGATAACAGTTTCTGAGAACCACTGACCGAAAGATAGGCTAACCAGGAAGAAAGAGAGAAGGGTAGGCTGTGAGCCATCACCCATATGGACATTATCTATGGTAAATTGAAAGAGTATAGTTACCTATTGAAGGATAGGACAGGTGGGTAGAGATTTTACTGCTTCAGTGGTGCAAGATTAACAGGTGGGTAGATTAGGATGGACAGATTAGAATAACCAGGACATGTAAATATGAATCTTGTCATCCCATGAGCCAAGACAGGGAAGAGTCATATGCCTAAGGGGGTGGGGAGGAAGGAACAGAAAAGATCAAATGGGGTATGTAATTGTCATGGGAAATACTCTTCATTACCTTACATTAATGGACATAGGACATGGTAAATATCATCAAAAATTATTAAAGTGTACCGTCTAAATTGTAAACTATACTGTAAACCACTGAAAAATTTTAGTTGTTATATTTTACTATCTGTATAACAGTTATAATAATTATATCATCCATAAAAAAAAAAAGGTTTTAATAAGGGGTAGGGAAGCGGGAGGGAGGGTGGGTATGTGGGAGTCTCTAATATTCTGTGTGTGAATTTGCTGTGACCTAAAACTTCTTTGAAAATTAAATTGAAATTAGGAAGACACTGGGGAATGAGATGGGGAAGGTTTCACGATACACTGGACATCTGATATTACAATGATAAAAGGAAAAAAAGAATAATTTCTTTTAAAAAAAAGAATTTTATTGCTTTTTTGTTTTTTTTTCCCATTTTTTCAAATGTCCCAATTCGCTAATTATATTTTATTATTAGTTTAGTTTCCTTTCTTTTTCTTCTGAGTCTCCTTGTACTTATCTCTTGCATTTAAAATTATGATTATTATTTCTTTTTCCTATTAATTGTATTTTGTTATCATATGGGCTTCATATTCAAGGAAGATTTGGATCACAGAAAGGTTACAATGGGGGCTGCAGAGAATCATTGGTGGGGGGTGTCTGGGATGGGGGTTTCACGGGAGTAAGTCCATCTGAATATACATGAAAGATATATAAAATTGTTCAAATGATGGGGCATGTTCACGGTGGGTAGACAATTACTAAATTAATGAGGGAATCTTAATTCTGAGCCTGGAGAGCTCTGCTACATTCCCCAAGGGAGCAGCAACCGTCCACTGAGTGCAGAGGCAGTGTCTGGCAAAAAAGGATGGCCCACTGATGGGTTCTTGTTATTGAGGACTAGCCTTATTAGTATTTGCTCTTCTAAGTGAAACTTAGCCTACTGTTATGGAGTGCCTAAGAGTTACCACCTGAGAGCCTCCTTGTTGCTCAAATGTGGCCTCTCTCTAAGCCAAACTCAGCATTTGAATGCATTACCTTCCCCCCAAAGTGGGACGTGACTCCCAGGGATGAGCCTCCCTGGAAATGAGGGATTAATACCAAGTGCCACATGGCAACACGTTTGGAAAAAGACCTTGAATAAAAGGGGGAAAATGTAAAGAGAAATGAGTTCACGTGGCTAAGAGACTTCAAAGAGGGTCGGGAGGTCATCCCAGAGGTAATACTTATGCATACCTCAGTAGGATCTCATAGAACACCAAAGTGGATATCACCCCACACTGAGGGACCCCTGAAGGCTCTGGTGACACCCAGGTCCTATACAAGTGGGGATAGCCCCAGAGATTGATGTCTAGTTAGTGGGCTCTTCATTGGCATCTATGTTCCTGAGAGTGAAAGATTTGGACTCAAACAAGTCATCCCTGCACATGGTCCATCAGTCCCTTCTACTCAAACCTATATGTGATGCAGGAGTTCTTAGGTGTACTTCCAGAGACTGTATCCTCTGGCCCACGTATGTGCCAGCTGTGCCTGGATCTCAGTGGAGCTGCAACTCCTACCCTGCAGCTCAATGGACTCATCCAAGTAACCTGGCGGGGAGATGATGATGGGCAACAGCCATCCCAGGGAATGGAGAGGGCCTGCAGCTGAAGGCAAGATAATCCCATCCACTATATCCATGGAATATAAGCCCTCTCTCACTTGGAGGTGGAGTGGACATCACCTTCCAAGTCCCCTCAGGATTGGGGGAGGAGCTGTGGACTACAGTGGACTTTGTGGTGTTTTGTTGTAGACATACTGTGATTCAAGCAATGGAAGAAATTGTAGCAGTGAGGTGGAGCCAGTCGCCACTGGACATTTTTGGGGCAGGGATAGGAGGGGCAGTTGAAATATTCGGGCTTTTTTGGGACTTTGGGGGTTGTCCTGAGTGGCGAAGCAGCGACGGATGTAGGCCATTTTCCATCAGAATATACCATGCAGACCTGGGTGGGAGAGAGTGTGGTCTGTGATGTGAACTGTGGTCTATGCTCAGTGGCAAGGCCCCAGGATGTGTATATCCATTGCGGGTGTTGTACCACACGGATGAGGAATGGTTGTGTGGGATGTTGTTGGAGGTGTGGGCGGTGGGGAACAAGGGAATCCCTATAATTTCTGAGTAATATTTAGGTAATCTATGCACCTTTAAAATATATATATATATATATATATATATATATATAACAACAACAACAAAAAAGAGATGAGATAGGACTAAACTTCTGGCATGGTCTGTGGTTGATTGCCCTCAATATAAGTTAATTGTCAAATGTTGTTATTTCTGGAAATAGCTTCATTTGGAAAATACTCATAAGGAATTTAGGGCCTAGATTAAGCTCTTGCAGCAGTCACATTTTTTTCCTGGGATTTGGTTGTTATTTCTGAATTTTGAGGTGGTCTGCTCCTTGGGTGTGTAACTTGGTAACTCCATGGAACTTTGGATGTCTGTGTGACATCTGAGACTCAGAGTTGGAGTTCTCCAGCTCTGAAGGTACTGAACATACAGCAACTGTTAGAGAAGCTGAAGGAGGGATCTGACTTCAATTGGGAAAATTAAAGGAACTTATCTGGTTTGAATTAAGGTGAATCAGAACTCAGGGTAAAGGATGATATTTTCTGTATTTTAGGACTTTAATTTCTGTGTGAGACCATAGGAGGAGGTATTTATTCTGTCCAAAAATTTAAATTTCCTGTGGCACACTATCTGTTTTAACCTGTCTGTTCAGTTTATTTGGACAACCTAATTCAGCTTTATTTGACATGGAACCTAGGATAGGAAATGAGTACTGGTATTCTGTACAGGCTGATGTAATACCCTGATGCATTTCAGAGTGTTTTGGGAATAAAATGAAAAAGTATTTTCAAGGCCATTTGAGGGACTGGGGAAGGAAAGCATGGAATGATTAAACTTCCCCACCTGGGGAATTCCTGAAATTCTCTCAAGGAATAGGTTTTCCCTCTTCACTGAAACTGTAATCCATGAATATTGCAAGATCTAAATCTAAGATCTACTGCTTTTTGGAAAACATAAATTATCCCCCATTTGAACTTATAACAGGGAGACTTATGAAAATAAATGCTGGAATATATGAGCCCTGACTCATAAAAGGAAATATGGTAAAAAGCAAAGCCCTCAATCTTGAGGCTTTTACTTATGAAACATTTGTGCAATTATTATAATAAGCCTAATTATAATTAATGCCTAATAGTCATCCTCCTTGTTGCTCAGATATGGCCTCTCTCTAAGCCAAACTCTACAAATAAACTCACTACCTGTCCCCCACATGGGATTTGACTCCCAGACATGAGAGGAAGTTTTTTTAATGGGAGGAAGAGTAATGGTATAAATTTTTTGTCAGTGTAACAGGGTTCTTCCCCAAAAGAACCCAGCCTTCCCCTCATTCAAGGGGCTCTGGGTGATGAAAATGTTTTGGAAATTGGTAGGAGTGGTGTTTATACAACATAATGTGTACCAAATGCCTCTGAATTGTACACTTTAAGATGGTTAATTTTATGTTATATTGATTTTTCCTTGAAAATAACTCTCATGAAAGCAACTAAATTATAAACAAAAATAGTAGGAATTAATCTAGAAAAAGATGTGTACAAACTTTATAGAGAAAATTATAAAACACAATTAAGTAAGAAAAGAAGACTGAAAAATTAGAGGAAGATGCTGGGTCTACCGCATGGACATCATATCCCCCCAAATTTATTATAAACTTTATGTAATTCCAATAAAAAATCTCAACAAGGTTTTCATGAAAGGAAGATTTTTTAATGGAAGGAATAGTAACAGTATACATTTTTTGGCAGTGTAACAGGGTTCTTCCCCATAAGAACCCAGCCTTCACCTCATTCAAGGGGCTCTGGGTCTGTATGCCCAGTCTCAAGTATGGGAATTAAGGGGCCTTGACTCTTTGTTTCTGTAATTCAAATTAGACTTTTGTGCACTTGACCTAGAACTCTTCTGCTTATCCAGATCAAGTAGGAATTTAGTAGTCTACCCATCTGTTTTACTTCCAGGTACCCCATGATCTGTTAGCCAATGTCATAGGTCTATGTGGCTTAGATTATTTTGATGGCTGCTTTGAGTCTGCTCTTCATTGTGGTAGCCATGACCACCTTATCTTTGGCAATTGAGTGCTGCCATTTGGATTCTGCAACCTAGGATCTGATGATCCCCATAGTGTTTAAGGATCCAAGTTCAGTGAAAGTAGTTCCCAAGGTAATATCTGAACAACAAAGAAGAGCAACCATTGAGCTCTTTAGGGAATATGGAGTTAGCCTCACAAATTTATTCTTCACAGTCCTGGTGTCCTCTGGCGGGTGTGTGAGCTGGTCTTATATGTTAAATCCATTCTAACATTCTAATCTCTCTAAGCATTTGGATCCCCTCATCTACAGTATACCAGGACAGTTCTGGCATTTGACATCAGGTCATATCAGCCACCCTTTGATCCATGTTTCACACCTCCACCCAAACAAACTGATATAGAGTTAGTGATTGTCAGGGGTTCAGAAGGCAGATGGAGGGATGAATAGGTGGAACACAGGGCATTTTTAGGGCAGTGAAATTGTTCTCTGTGATACTGCAATGATGATACTTGATGATACATTTGTCAAAGCCTATAAAACTGTGCAGCACAAAGTGTAAATCATAATGTAAACTATAGAATTTGGTTAGTAGTAGTGCTTCAATATTGATTCATCAATTGTAACAATTGTACCACCTAATGTAAGGTGTTAATAGGGGAAAGTCTGTGTGTGGTGTGTGTGGGTTTTTATGGGAATTCCCTGTACTTTTCGTGTAATTTTTCTGTAAATACAAAACTTCTCTAAAAATAATGTTCATTATTACTCAAAAAAAAAAAGTCAATGAAACTGCAAAACAATGAACTCTATGTTAAGCCATGGAGTATAGTTAATAGTATGGTTATAAAAATGCTTTTCCATCAATTGTAATACATATACCACATCAACGCAAGGTGTTAATAAAAGGGGGGTTATATGGGAATCCTGTATTTTATGCATGATTGTTCTGTTATACCAAAACTTCTCTAATAATAAAAAAGAATGAGGAATCACTTTACGACCAAAACTTAATTATCACCAAGATATATTCATATTACACAAGTAAAAGCAGGATGATATGTAATTTGTTCGTCCATAAAATAATTCTAGAAATCTGTGGAGAGGGAAAATGTGTACCTGGTAGAAAGATGAGGGAGGTGTTCCACTGTAAACCTCTTTGTATCTTTTGATTTGAATCATGTGAATATATTTCCTGATTGAAAATATAACAGTTTTGTTTTTCTTTCTAAAATTTTAAAGTAGAGAGGAACAACAAATCCAAAAGTTCACTCTTTGAAAAGATCAATAAAATCAATAAACCTTTAGCTAGCCTTAGAAAGAAAAAGACAGAGAAGATGCAAATAACTAAAATAAAAAATGAAAGGGAGGGCATTAGTAGTGACCCCACAAAAATACAAAGTATGATAAAAGGAAAATATGAACAATTGCATCCCAATAATTTAGATACCTTAGGTGAAATGAACAAATTTATAGAAACACAAACTACTGACTCTAGAAGAAATAGAATATCTCAACAGAACAATACAAGTAACGACATTGAATTAGTAATCAAGAAATTCCCAACAAAGATAAAATTAGGACCAGGTGGCTTCCCTGGTGAATTTCATGGACATTTCAAAAAGAGTTAATACCAATCTTCTCAAACTTTTCTAAAATATTGAAGAGGAGGGTACACCTCCTAACTCATTCTCTGTGGCCAGCATTACCCTAATACCAAAGTCTGATAAAGATAATTACAAGAAATTACCCACCAATATACCTCCTGTACATAGACGCAAATATCTTTAAAAAAAATACTGGCAAACTAAATCCAACAGCACATTAAAAGAATTCTACTTCATGCTCAAGTGGTATTTATTATTGATGTGCAAATTGGTTTGACATAAGACAATCAACTAATAAAATATACTGCATTAATAAAACAAATGACAAAAACCATATTGTCATTTAAATTGACACTGAAAAGGCATTTGACAAAATTCTGCATCTCTTCTTGATTAATCACTTAGAAAACTAGTAATAGAAGGAAACTTCCTTAACATGATAAAGGGCATACATGAAAAACCCAACACCAACATCATAGTCAATGGTGAAAGACTGAAAGCTTTCACAATTTGGGGTTCCTCAGAAAATTAAATTTAGAATTATCATATGACTGGCAATACTACTTCTATTTATATAATCAAAATAATTGCAAGCAGAGACTCATGCAGTTATTTGCACACCAATGTTCATAGAGGCTTTATTCACAATTGCCAAAGGATGGATACAACCCAAGTGTCCATCACTCAATGAATGTGCAGACATAATACACTATATACATACAATAGAATAATATTTAATCATACAAAAGAATGAAGCTCCAATACATGTGACAACATAGATGAACCTTGAAGACATTATGTTTAGTGAAAATAGCTAGACAAAAAAGGGCAAATATTGCATGATCTTACTAATATGAAATAACTAGATTAAGAAAACTCATTGAGTCAGAAACTTGAATACAGGTTACCAGGGGCTAGGTTGCAACTAGGAAATGGAGGGTTAATGCTGAACTCACACAAATTCCTTTTTGGATATTGGAATGGTTTTGGTATTAGATGTTGTTGATGGTATCACAACATTGTGAATGTAATTAACAACATTGCATTATAGATTTGAATGTGGTGAAAAAAACAGAAAATATAGATTATATGTGTATAGATCACTAGAATAATAGTAAGAAAAACTATTTTTTACTATAGTCACACACTGTGTAATTATGTAAACTGTGGGCTATAGTTATTAGGAAAACTATATTATTTCATCAATTGTATGAAAAGTACACTAATATAAAGAGTTAATTATAGAAGGGTAAATGGAAGCTCTGTATTTCTTGCATGATTTCTCTGTAAACTTACAGCTTGTTAAAAAAAAGATGTTATATTTAAAAAAAGAAATAGAAAATCTCTGCAGATTTATACTAAATAAAGAATTTAAATCTGTGTAGCAATTTGATATAGTTATGAATTCCAAAAATAGATATTGGATTATGCTTGTAAATTGCACTGTTCATCTGGGCATGATTAAATTATGATTAGGGCTTTGTTTGGACCACATCAGTAGGGTGTTGAGCCCCTCCCCTTGGTGGGTGTGGAATCAAAAATAAAACACATGGCAAAGGACAGAGTTGGAGTTTTTTAGTTGGAGTTTTTTAGTTGGAGTTTTAGTGCTGGAGCCCGGGAAAGCAAGCACACAGAGGAGCTTGGTCCTGAGGAGTGAGAAAAGGCCCCAGGAAGAGTCAAACTGTTCACCTGATAGTCTACAGCTGGCCTTGTGGAGAAAGGCAAAGCCTAGAGAGCCTCAAAAAGTACAGCTGACCTTGTGGAGGAAACAGAGGAGCTGAGCCTGGACAGAAATGGAGCCCCAGGAAGACAGGAACCCAAGAAGCCTGAACCGTGGCAGCTGTCTTGCTCCAACACGTGGCAAGACTTTGGTGAGGGAATAAATTTATGCTTCAAGGCCTGGCAACTGTAAGCTTCTACCCCAAATAAATACCCTTTATAAAAACAAACCAATTTCTGGTATTTTGCATCAGCACCCCTTTGGCTGACTAATACAATCTGTTATCATAAACTTTCGAATAAAGAAAAATCCAGAACCAGGTAGCTTGACTGGTGAATTTTTACCAAATATTTTAAGAAGCATTAACACCAAATCTTCTCAAAATCTTCCAAATTATTTAAGAGGAAGAAAAATTTCCTACTTTGTTCTCTATGACCAATATTTTCCCGATAACAAAGACAGGAAAAATATCTAAAAAGTCACATTATAGACAAATATCCCTTATGACTGTAGATGCAAAAATCCTTAAGAAAATACTAGAAAACCAAATCTAGGAACCTATTGAAAGGATTATACATCACACCTAAGTAGGATTTATCCCAGGAAAGCAAGTGTCACTCATCAAAAAAAATCAAACAGTATAATATTCAAAATTAATAGATGAAAAAAAAAAAATGACCATCTCTATTGACACAGAGGGTACATTTTACAAATTCTTACCCTCTTAATGATAAGAATCAATCAGAACACTAGGCAAGAAGGGAATTTCCTTAACCTAATAAAGGTATTAATGAAAAACACAGCTAATAGTATACTCAATAGTTAAATGCTGAAAGATTTCTCCCATAAGATTAGGGTAAAAATAAAGATGGCCACTTTCATCACTACTATTCAATATTGTGCTAGACTGTTAGCCATTGTAATTAGGCAAGTAAGAGAAATAAAAGACATCATACAGGAATGGAAGAACTAAAATGCTCTCTGTTCACTGATAACATGATCTCATATATAGAAAATATCAAACAATTCACAAGAAAATAATAAGACCTATTAATGGGAATCATCAAAGTTTTGGAGCACAAGGTCGGCATACAAAAATCAGTTGTGTCTCTATACAGGAGCAATGAATAATACAAAAAGGAAATTAAGAAAACAATTCCATCTAAAAGTGTAAAATACCTAAAAGTAAATTTAACCAAAGGGTTGAATACTATTACACTGATAACTAGAAACATTGCTGAGAGAAATTTTAAAAGACTTCAATAAGTGACAAGATATTCTATATTCATAGATTAGAAGATTTAATATTGCTAAGATCTACAGATTCATCATGATCTCTATCAAAATTCCAACATACTTCTCTGCAAATATGGAAAGGCTGATCATCAAATTCATAAGGAGTAGCAACGATCCTCCAATAGCCAAAAGAATCTTGATTAAGAAAAGCACATTTAGAAGTCTCAATCTTCCAAATTTCCAAAATTTCTACACAGCTACAGTAATCAAAACAATGTGGTAATAGCATAGGATAAACATATGGATCAATGTAATAGAATTGAGAGTCCAGAAATAATCCGTATGTCTATAGTGTATTCATTTTTGACTGGGGTAGTCAAAATCACCCAATAGGGAAAGAAGAGACTCTGCAGCAAATAGTGCCAGGAGAATTGTATATCCATGTTCAAAAGAAAGAATTTGGACTCTTATAACTTAGATACTGTACAAAACTTTACTCAAAATGGATTAATGACCTAAATATAAAAACTAAATCCATATCCAGAGAACCCTTTGAAGAACACATAATAGAGAATCTTCATGACAATTGATTTGGCAGTGAATTATTAGATATGACACAGAAAGCACAACAACAAAAATTAGATAAATTGGGCTTCATGATATTTAAAACCTTTGTACATCAAAGGAAATTATCAAGTAAGTGAAAGACAATGTATAGAATGGGAGAATATACTTACAAATCATGTATCCAGCAGGAGTTTAATGTCCAGAATTTATAAAGAAATCATCAGTTCAGCAACAAAAAGAAAAATGAGCCAATTATAAAAACAACAAAAGACTCGAATAGACATTCTCCAAAGAAATACAAATGGCCAATAAACACATGGAAAAGGTACTCAATGTCATTGGCCATTAGGGAAATGCAAATCAAAATCATAATGAGATAATTCCATCACATCCATTATGATGGCTATTATATTTATTTAAAAATAACAGAAAATTGCAAACATTACTGAAGAGCTGGAGAAATTGGAGCCAGTCTGCACTGCTTATGGGAATGTAAAATGGTGAATCTTCTGTGGAAGACAGTATTCTTGGGTCTGAAAAAAAAATTAAGCATAGAATTTCCATACAACCAGGCAACAAACCCAATCCTGCTCAAAAAAGATTAAAAGTAGGGACTCAAACAGGTATTTTTACGTTAACATTCAAAGCATCATTTTTCATAATTGCCAAAAGATGGAAATAACCCAAGTATACGTCAACAGATAAATGGATAAAATGTGGTGTGAGCATAAAAACGAATAATATTGAGTCATATAAAGTTGAAAACACTATGCTAGACACAAAGTCAAAATAATGCAAGATTCTACTTAAAAGAAATATTTAAAATAATCAATTCAGATTAGAGATTGTAAGGGACTGTGGGGGAAAGAAGGCTTGGAGTTATTGCTTTTTGGGTAATACATTTGCATGTGGAGTGATGGCAAATTTTTGTAATGGATGGTGGTGATGGCAGCACAACATTGTAAATGTAATTAATGCCACTGAGTTTTACACATGTGTATTTTTAAATGGTAGAAATTTTTTTAAAAAGTGTGAGGATAGACATTCTTGACATACAAGATATTAAAAAATTTACTTCCTATATATTCTTTCCTGAGGTGCTACAAGAGACAGTTTATCAAAACAAAGAAGGAAACTAAGAAAGAAGCAAAGATTTTGGGATTAGAGCTGTAAATTTGACAAAAAGGGTAGTCAATATAGACTGGAGCAGTCTTAGAAAGAAGATACCATACTGTATCTTATATGAATAACAAAATTCTGTGGAAATTCAGACATTTGTCAGAGAGTTGGAGATTGATTTATTGGTAGGGTCTGTATTTAGAAACTAGAAAAATTAAAAAAAAATACAAAAAATATGAAGCTGCCAGAAAAACAATCATTTTTACAGGAATGGTGGGATAATTGCAATTTAGCCAATAGCTAAACTTTAAAGTGTGTTCATGGTCACAATAATTTAACACTGAACATTAATCAAATCCAGTTCAGACTGTAATTCTGCTGGGATGATGGACAGTGTGCAGATATGCAGGAGGGTATGAAAGGGAAGAGCTAAATTCACATGGATGATTTGGAAAGATATTTACTATAACTGGAAAATCAATAGTAAAGTAGCAAGAGTTCTGGAAGATAGCATTAAAGTAGGCAGGCAGGGCCCAATTATCTCACAGAAACAACAGAGAAAGCCCAAAAGCTGTCTGAGGGACCTGTTTTTTGGGTCAGCAGACCAAGACAGTACTGTGCAACTCCCAGGAGAATGAGGGACAGAGAGACAAAAAACTCAAACCAACAAATGTGAATTCCTAAATCCCCAAGGCAGGTAGAGAGGGATGCCATCCCCCACCCTTAAAACATTAAGCCTGGATAAAATCCTTGGGCTCACTGCAGCTGACTGAGACGGGACAGATGTCTTTCCTCTTGTAAACTGTTATAAGGGAAGAGGGAGGGTGAGTTAGAGGGCTTCTCTTCAGTGAATCTGGCTAGCAGAGACCACTTTGAAACTCAGCTATGGTCAGACCAGAAACACAGAAAAATGTGGGATTAAAAAACATCTGCTGAAGGGTTCATGACAAGCACCGTATGTTGGAGAGCCAGGAAATTACAATGAGAAAAATTGCTTTTTTAACCCACCCCTGGGTAAAAATCTGTGCCCTTTTAGTGAGTCTCTGACACAATTTTTATACTTAAGTTGGGCAAATATAAAGTTTTAGAATAAGTTGAATCAAAAATCAAAGAAGATCTGTTTTAGAAACAAACAAACAAAAAGAAAAACAAAAACAAAAAACCACTAGGCAAGAGAGAGAAATTGGCCAGCAGAGTAAATTCACCAACATATTCAGATGTTTAAACATCAGCAAAAAATTACAGGCGATACTAGAAATAGGAAGAGATGGCCCAGTGAAAGGAAAGCAACAAATATCCTGATGAGACACAGGATTTAAGAAAGCTAATCAATGATAATAACATAAATCTCCTAAATCAATTCAAAGAGTTGAAGGAAAATATTATTAAAGGATATTAAGAAGACACTGGGTGAGCATCAAGAACAATTCAAAAGCCTACAAAGAAAAGTAGCAGACCATATGGGAATGAAAGACATGATGGATGAGATCAAAAATATATTAGAAGCATATAACAGCAAATTTGAATTGCTTGAAGACAGAATTTGTGATTTTTAGGACAGAACATCTGAACTGGAAAAGATAGGAGAACAGAAAGAGAAAAGAATGAAAAAAAATGGAAAAAGGTCTCAGGGAATTGAATGACAACGAAGGAAAAGAGAATGGAAAAGTGTCAGAAAGACTATTTGAGGAAACAATGACTGAAAACTGCCCAACCCTGATGAAAGACATAAATATCAATATCCAAAGACAATGCACCCCAAGCAGAATAAATCAAAATAGCTCTGCTCTGAGGCATCTACTGTTCAGAATGAAAAATATCAGAGGTGAAGAGGATTCTGAAGTTGAAAGTGTAAAGCAAAGCATCACATGCAAGAGAACTTTAATAAGATTAAGTGCCAACATCTCATCAGATACCATGGAGGCCAAAAAAAAAATTGGTATGAGTTATTTAAGGTACTGAATGAGGAAAACTGCCAGCCAATTAATCTGTCTGTGGCAAAACTGTCCTTGAAAATGAGGGTAAGTTTAAAGGCTTCACAGACATACAAAAATTGAGAGAGTATGCTACCAAAAGATCAGAATTAGAAGAGACACTAAGGAGAGTGCTGCAGCCTGAAAGGAAAAATCAAAAGTGAGAGACTTGGAGAAGAGTGTAGAAATGAAGATTATTAGGAAGGTTAAATTCAAAGGTAAAAAGACAGACAATAGTAAGATATGACAATGGAAAATCAAAGGATAAAATGGACAAAGTAAATAATGCCTGTAGAACAATAACATTGAATGTTAAGGGCTTGAACTTCCCAATCAAAAGACATAGACTGATAGAATGGATTAAAAAAATGAACCATCTGTATGCCATCTACAAGAGACCCACTTCAGATGTAAAGACACAATCAGGTTGAAAGTAAAAGTGTGGAAAAGATAGTTCACACAAGCAGTAATCAAAAAAAAAAGAGTGGACCAGTGATACTAATTTCAGACAAAAAAAGAATTTAAATGCAAAACTGTTATAAGAAGTGAAGAAGGTGATTATATATTAATAAAAAGGATAATTCACCAAGAAGAAATAACTCCAGTTAATATTTAAGCACCTTACCTGGGAGCCACAAGATACATGAGCCACACACTGAAGGGAGAAATAGATGTTTCTACAATAATAGCTGGAGATTTCAATATGCCACTCTCAGTACTGGATAGAACACTTGGACAGAAGATAATTAAGGAAACAGAGAGCTTGAATATCATGATAAATGAATTAAACATAACAGACAGATACAGAGCATTACACCCAAAAAGAGCAGGAGATATATCCTTTTCAAGTGCTCAGGGATCCTTCTCTAGACTAGACCATATGTTGGGTCACAGACAGGTCAATAATTTAAAAATGATAGAAATTATACAAAACACTTTCTCTGATCATAAGAGATTTAAGCTGGATATCAAAAATTGATAGGAAAAGGGAAAATTCATAAATATATGGATATTAAACAACACAATTTTAAATAATGAGTGGGTCAAAGATGAAATTGCAAGACATTTCAGTAACTACCTTGAGGTGAATGAAAATGAGAATACAAAATGTAAAAACTTATTGGACACCAAAAAGGCAGTGCTGAGAGTGAAATTTATAACCCTCAATGCTTACATTAAAAAAGAAGAAAGACCTGTAAATTGAAGGTCTAACTGCACACCTAAAGGAACTAGAAAAGGAGCAGCAAACTAATCCCAAACCAAGCTGAAGGAGAGAAAGAGTAAAGATCAGAGCAGAAATAAATGAAATCAAGAACAACAACAACAGAAAATAACAATTGGGAGAATTTAAAAAAAAAAAACAAATTTGGTTCTTTGAGAAGATCGATAAAATGTCAAACCCTTAGCTAGACTGAGAAAGAAAAAAAGAAGAAAAATGCAAATAAAATAAGAAATGAGAAGGGGACATTACTACTGACTCCAAGGAATAAGACAGATCATAAAAGGATAATATGAACAATTGTACACTAGAAAACTATACAATGTAGATGAGAAGGACAAATTCCTAGAAACATACAAACAAGCTAAATTGATCCTAGAAGAAACAGATGACCCAACAAACCAATTACACGTAAAGAGATTGAAGCAGTCATCAAATGCCTCTCAAAGAGTGTAGAGAATGGAAAGCTGAGCTTGAATCTGTGCAGAATTGGCAAAAATTTGTTTGTAAATCTTTGAAAATGAATAAAAATGGTAAAAGCATATCAAGGTGTTTGTAATTAGCAGAGCTATTATATAGGTATGACAGTGGTTGAAAGTCTAAGGTCATGTATATTACTAGAAGGAGAGCTAAAAACTGTAACATGGGTCTGTATGAGATAATAAAACATGAATATAGGTGATATTGCATATATAAGACTGTTTTTCAAACTATAAATACAAATACACTAGAAAGAAGGAAAAAAGAACATCACCTATACATGGCAGGGGAAGCATAGGAGATTGAGAGGTGATGAGTTTTTTTGTTTTCTGTTTATTATTATTATTGGAATAATGAAAATATTCTAAGAATGACTGAAGTGATGAATGCACAAATAAGTGATTACACTGAATACCACTGATTTTAAACTTTGGAAGGATTCATGCTTTATTAATATGTGTCAACAAAATTGATTTATTTTAAAAAAACAAACCTCCCAAAGATGAAAAGCTTAGGACAAGATGGCTTCAGAAGTGAATTCTACCAATCATTCAAAGACATTCTGTATTAATGGATTAGATGACTAAGAATTGCTAAGATGTCTATCTTACCCAAACTGATTTACATATTCAATGCAATCCCAATAAAAATCCCAAGCCTTTTTTGCAGAAATTCAAAAGCCAATTATCAAATTTATTTGGAAGGTTAAGGGACCCCAAAAAACAAAAACTGACTTTAAAAAGAAGAACAAAGTTGAGGACTCTACCTTCTGACTTTAAAGCATACTACTTAGACACAATGGTAAAAAAAAAAAAAAAAAAGCACAAAACAGCATGGTACTGGCATAAAGACAGACAAATTGACCCATGAATCTGAATCAACAATTCAGAAATAGACCCTCACATCTACAGTCAAGTGATTTTTGACAAAGCTGCCAAGCCCCTCCCAGGTTTGCCAGAACAGTCTATTCAAGAAACGGTGCTGGGAGAACTGAATATCCATATCTAAAAGAAAGAAAAACGACCTCTATCTCATACCTTATACAAAAGTTATCAACAAATGTATCAAGGATCTAAATATAAAAGTGACAACCATTAAACTCCTGGAATAAAATGTAGGAAAACATCTTCCTAATCTTGTGGTATGTGGTAGATTCTTAAACCTTAGACCGAAACCACAAGCAACAAAAGAACAAATAGGTAAATGGGACACTTTTGCACCTCAAAGGACTTGGTCAAAAGGATGAAAAGGCAGCTGACTCAAAGGGAAAAAATATTTATCAATCACATATCCAATAAGGGTTTAATATTCATGCTATATAAAGATATACAACTCAACAATAAAAAGACAAATTATCCAATTAAAAAATGGGCAAAGGACTTGACAATTGTCATTGTCCAAAGAAGAAATACAAATTGCGAAAAAAAACATGAAAAAAAATGTTAAACATCACTAGTGTTTAGGGAAATGCAAATCAAAACTACAATGACATATCATTTCACACGTATTAAGCTGGCCACTAATAAAAAGTCGGGAAACTATAAGTGTTGGAGGGGATGTTGAGAGATAGGAAAACTTATTCACTGTTAATGGGAATGTAGAATGGTACAGATACTCTAAGAAGAACTGAGAGCAGTGACACGAACAGACATCTGCACACAGATGTTCACAACAGTGTTATTCATGATTGCCACAAGTTGGAAACAACCCAGGTGTCCATCAATTGAAGAATGGATAAAAAAATTGCAGTGTATACACATGATGAAATATTATGCAGTGGTTAGGAGAAATGAAGTTGTGAAACATGTCATAACATAACTGAACCTGGAAGACATTATGTTGAGTGAAGCAAGCCAGCCACAAAAAAGACAAATACTGTATGATTGCACTATTATGAACTAAATATATTGCGTAATCTCATGGAGTTTATAATTACAATATAGGTCACCAGAAAATAGAAAGAGGGTAGAGAATGGAAAGCTGAGGCTTATTCTGTGCAGAATTGGTTAAATTGTTATTTGTAAATTTTTGGAAATGAATAGAAATTGTAAAAGCTCATCATAGTGTTTGTTACTAGCAGAACTATTATATGGGTATGACAGTGGTTGAAAGGGTAAGTTTAAGGTTATGTATTTTACAAGAAGGAAAGCTTAAAAGTGCAACATGGGACTGTATAACAGTGAAATCTCATGTAAAATATGAATATGTGTTATATTGCATATATGACTGTTTTTACAAAATATAAATACAAAT
>JAQZBX010062460.1:0-16886 GCA_029593785.1 Cabassous unicinctus
AGAGGGAACTCTAGCATAAATTTTAACAGATAAATGGAATAAATTATCTGAATCAAATAAAATATTTTTTTTGGATTGTGAGGTAAAGGAAGAAAGAAAGGGCTCATATGGCTGTCTTGTATTACAACTGAAATGAAATACTGATGAGACATAATCTATATGGTCTCCTTTGGCTTAATCATCTAAAGAATTGTTGAATAACTTTGAATCACCAATTTAATTTGTTATAGGAATATTTTCTAAGTCAGCTGGGCAATCAAAGGGATATATCAGAAATCATCCTAGTCAGCTGGTACATAACCAAGTTCAGCAATAACTGTAGACTTTACAAACAAAAGGGGTTGATACAGAGACTTTCTTAAAGAGCATATTGAGGTGACCATTCACTAAGGAAGAAAATGAGAAAATAATGAAGAGTATCCAGAAAGTGTTTAAAGATATTTTTTTCAGATAGTATAAATTTGACTAAAAACTGAAATGCTTATAGGGTTTTATTTATTTTAAATCATATAATGAACTTAGATTATCTGATCCTTTGAATGTTAAAATTAATATATTGGAATAGTTAGGAAAAAATAAAAACAGAAATATGACATTCATTGATTTCAAATACTGTCTTTTTTCCATTTCCTTTAAACTGAATTCCTGATGAAAAAGCATATATTGTTACCAATGATGACATTTTATTCATGACAAATGGGGTTGTTAGTTTTTAACATATTTCATCATATTATATTTTGACTACAGGGAGACTGTGACATATTAGAAAACATGGACAACCTCACCATCTTTACAGAATTCCTCCTCATGGATATCTCAACTTCCTGCAAGCTCCAAGTCTTCCAAGGTCTGATGTTCTTAGTGATTTATCTTGGAGCCCTGACTGGGAATATTTTAACTATTACAGCCATTGTAATTAATACACATCTACACACTCCAATGTATTTTTTATTGGTAATTTGCTTCATTTCAGTTACTCTTCCCAAAATGACTGTTAATTCTCTGACAGGCAATAAGACATTTTCTCTCCCAGCATGTGCCTTTCAGATTTATCTGCTTATCTTGTTTGTAGCTACAGTGTTGGCCTTCCTTGTGGTGATGTCCTATGATTGCTATGTTGCCATTTGCCACCCTCTACATTATGGACTCACCATCACCCGACGTCTGTGCACACAGGCAGCTGGTGGCTCCTGGACAAGTGGGTTGGTATATTCTGCTATTCACACAGGTATCATGTTCAGGCTTCCTTTCACAGAGTCCAATGTGATCCATCAATATTTCTGTGATATATCTCAAATTTTGAGGTTTGGTTCTTCAAATGTTCGATTTTCTGAGTCTATATCCTTACCTATGAGTGCTTGTATTTTCTTACTATGTTCTGTTATTTTGTAGAAGTTGTATATTGATTTTTTCAGTGGTGCTTAGGATGCATCTGTGGAATCCAGTAACAAAGCATTATCCACCTCTACCCAACAGTTTACAGTTCTCATTTTGTTTGTGATTTCTTTCTTGACTGCTGTCTTTGTGTCCACTGCAAATGAAGCATCTCTCAGTAATCTTCTCATGGCCATGTTCAACTCAATGGTGCCCCCACTAATAAACCCCATCATCTATGGCCTGCAGAAAAGAGAGATTAATAATGCACTTGGTGGAATGTTCCACAGATATTTTGAGGTTCCAAGAAAAACATTTTAAATAAAATTTCTGAATAAGACAGATTGAAATTTAATTCATATTTGATATGTTCTTAAATTGAATCTATCCTTGTCAAATATAAAGTTTTTAAAACATAATTCTTTTTGTTTTATTGCATATGTAATAATGAGCTATAAATTTCTGTGTCCTAATTTTCAAATTCATAATCGTGTGTAATTCATATATTCTTCTGGAAGATAATTCCCACATTGATAAAATGTTTTGTACAATGTGTCAGATGGTTTGTATCTAAATGTAAATGATAATATTTCATGGAGAAGATCATGTATAAGTACCTTAACTGATACCTATACATTTGAGATAATTTCAAGATATTGGAAACTATCACCTTGTAAGAGAACATTGAGTGCGTTGAATTAGAATCTTCAATACAAACTTCATTTTAATCTTCACCTTTATACACATGTCTGTATCAAATAATAAAGGGATTATAATTGAGTAAAACTATAGAATAAGGACACAATAATGTTAGAAACCTGGATCCGTGCAAAAGCTGATTTCCTTTTTGAAAAGTGATTTGAAACACCTGCCCCTTAAAACAGAACATGTTTTGGATGCGTTGGATGTTTCCATGTGGTGTGGGTGTTGAGATGCATGCCATGATCAATCCATTCCATCTTTCTGCATTATGAAGAACAAGTAATTCCTTAGGGAATGTTATGACAGAGGACACTCTCACTAGGTCCAATTGGCTTCACTTCTGACCTACAATTACCTCCTGTGCTCAGGACCAAGTGTATTCACTTGGCAGGATAAAATTCCATCTCCTACTAGATATGTGGACTGCCAGTACATCCCTTCTCATATTTCCACAAGCATTTTAAAATATACTCTGGAGGCAATCTGATTCTGGTGAGTATGTTTTATGACATCAAGCACACACTCTGGTCATATATCTGTCCCTGGCAGGGAGGGAGCCAGCTTCCAACACTAGAATAAACAAACACTGAGAGGTGTGAGGTACTTAAAATTATGCCTCCATTGACCAAGGATTGAGACCTGCTGTCTTTGGGGAAGCGACTCCCACCTGTGATGCTGCATTTCTGTGTCTCTTCTCTATTTAAGTAAAATGTTGCTTCATCCAGTGATGCATGAAATGTGTTTCATTTGGCCACACTTAAAAGTATTTTTGATTCATTTGGCATCTATTTAGGTGTCTCTCTTTCTCACCAACAGATAGGTTTAGTTGACTGGATTGCCAAGAAAGTACAACATGCCTTGGTGGAAGTTTAAAAGTTTGTGAGTTCAGCCATCCTAGTGAGGTGCCATTTCCACCAGGGGTAATTGGCTGACTGAGGAGTTGACCACACTCTGTTCATGTGAGGTGAAGTTGGATGTAAGCAGAGTACCTGTTAACAGGGATGAGTTAATGCAGCAGATAAGGGCAGAAATGAAGGAGGTAGATTCTAGGAAGAATAGGGAAACTTCATCTTGGGTCCTGGCCTCCTGCATGTTCCCTTGCAATTTGCCAACCTTCAAAGTTTTTCTATGGTTGCAAATGACTTCAGAGGAGAGTCTAGGGAGCTCCACTTGGTTTGGGTTGTTTGAAAATCCCAGGTTAGGCCTGTTTGCACTAATACCTAACTACCAATGGTACTGCTAAAATAAAAGCTACTATAATTTTTTTTTGTTTTTCTTTAAAGAGAAAAATATGGAATTTAAAAGATATATATTGACAGAAGCCAGGAGAGGATAATGTGGTTTTAGTTGGCTCATCTTTTCAAAGAGGAGACATTACCAACTAACTTTTCTAAGGCTGAAAATTGCCATTTGGGAAAGTTAACTAATGAACTTCTGCACAAAACAATTTGTCCTTATTACACAGGACAAATAACAGGTTAGAGATAGGAGCATGATCAAGAAACTTTCTGCTTGGGTTGCTAGGTACATGAGAGTGGTTTTCCCAACTATGGAAGACATCCCAAAAAGTAAAATCCAGTAGAAAACTGTTTGTAAGTCTATAAACACCCTGAAGGTAAAGGTGATTGACACTTGGCTATAGTACTTTTCCCCAGAACATGATGTGGATGAAACTCTTGGACAGCATTGGAGGCATTCATGAAAGAAGGCCTATCCCAATTGAAGAAATGACTTTCCCATTTGCTGCTCTCAGGGATGATGGTGGGGAAAGTGGTAAGAGAGCTCCACCATAATGTCCCAATTTGGGGTAAAAATAATGGGATTTGACAACCATCTTCAATGAGACAGGCCACAGAAATGGGACACCATAGCTGAGCAATTGGAAGTTGCCCCACATGGAGTGTATAAAGTAACAAATAGAGCAACCAGGGAAAGAAAAAGATGGATCCAGGACCATCAACTGGGCAATGTGGCTTTGGTTACTAAAGCAAAATTTAACAGAATTCCTGTGAAAAAAACTCGACCAACACTATCAGGAAAAAAGGGGGTCCCTCTAATTTAGGGGTTAAGACCCTAATATTATCTATAAAGGATTACAAATAAGAAGACACAAAGTACTGAAAAGATTTAGAATTCAGTATAACTGCCTTCTGAGTCTCTGAGAAAAGCCTGAGGTGGGGGAAGAGAAAACAACAGTTAATAAGGCCTCACTGCATCTGACCAGATCAATGAGGAAGATAATTCTGACTGTGAGAATGCTGTTTGGTTAAGGAGGAAGATCTCACATGATTGTACCCTGATATTATTCCTTTAAAAAATGACTAAGCATGGGACTAAGTTCCCTGGATCCCTGCAGGGGATTGACAGCCTTATGCTCCTCTTTGGGTAAAAGGGAAATGGGGGTGGATCCAGAGATTAATGGATCTAATAGATACAGGGACCAAGTGGCAATAATATAAGGACCCCTCAGGGGCAGTGAAATACTAGATACTTAAGGGGACTTAGAGTGGACTCAATGACACATGACAGGCAAGGGCACATGTCCTAGTAGGTGGGGCACTTTTGGCGATTTCAGGTGCTTGTGATCATGGTTCCCACTGCTGAGTGCATTATAAATTTTGACATTTCATTGTTTGTGTAATGGACTAGCACCAACAGAATTTACTGTCATTGGCAGTTCCCACTACCAAGGGAGAGGCTAAAGAGCTGATAATCCTCTGTTGCCAATGTAGGGAACATAAACCACAACAGGACATTCATTTAATCTCTCTACTTAAGACTACCCACAATGTAGTCACCTTCAAATGCAGCCCCCAACATAAGCAGGTTGTAAAGGCCATGCAACACAGTAGCAGAGCTCTGTCTCTAGGATCAATGTACCCTTCTAGTCTGTAAAACTACAAGTATTGGCAACTGTTACCCATGCAGACTGGAGCCTGTGGAAACAAATAACTGTCACAGGGTAAACTGAACCCTCAGTTTTGGGCATGCAGACTAACCAAGACAGCCACTAAGTACACCAACTACAAATGATTAAATTTAGCCTATTATTGGGGCTTACTGGAGACCAAGCATTTCACAACTCACAAGCTAGATATAACTCTAAGACCAAAACTGCCCATCCTCACATGGGTAATTACTAATTCTACTAAGAAAGTAGGAGAGGTTCAACAAAGCTCCATCATTAAGCAAAAATGGCAGATCCAAGACTAAGGCAGACTTGGGTCTCAGGCAGTCAGCCTACTCCATAAGCAAGTAGTTGCTTTATCAGAGAAAAAGAAACAGAGTGTGGGAGCTGCTCCTGCCCCTCATTTGGTTACGTGTGACTCTGTGGTTTGAAAGTGTTCCAGATATTTATAATGCTTGGTTCTCAGGTATATCTACATACATGCAGGCTAATAGAGTCCATTGAGACACTGTGGCCATCCATCCCAATGATGATCACCTCCTGGCTGAGATTGAGGCTATTCTGCCCAATGGGTGGGGGCTGTGCAGTTCACTCCAAACAAAATTTCCTTATATATATTTAGAAACTCATGGACCATTAACGTGGGCTACCATATAGATTGATTACTGATAAAAAATGATTAGACTCTTAGTGGCTCCCACATACG
The DNA here is from genome assembly GCA_029593785.1 of Cabassous unicinctus. NCBI lineage: Eukaryota > Metazoa > Chordata > Mammalia > Cingulata > Chlamyphoridae > Cabassous > Cabassous unicinctus. The sequence goes on from JAQZBX010062460.1 coordinate 5,691, forward strand.
AGGCCTGGGAATATAGAAACAGCTTATGAGTTGGGAATGAAATCTATGCCTTAACCATGTTGATGTCCATGGCAAAGGGACAATTAAAGAATAACAAAAGCAAAATATCTGAGCTGAAAAAGCATGCACCTAAAAGATTGCCATATTTGCCTGCTAGGACACCACCACATGGGACCTGGAAGCCTACCTCAGATGCAAGAATGAGACAAATCCCAAAGACTCATCCTAGGGGAAGTAAAAGCCAAAGATGCAACACAGTTCTGTGAGTCCTGCAAATGAAGCCAGTGCAAAAAAATTGGTGAGCTAGGACAAAGCACCTGGAAATAGGCCCCACATGGCTGTGGCAACTCAACCAAATAAAAACTTTGTCCCTAGATATGGATTGCACTAATGTCTCCATGTTGTATACATATATTCCATATATAGTACAAGTCACAAGCACAATCTGGATACTGGCACCAGGGTTGTAGACTTAGAGAAAGACATGTGCCATTTGTTCAGATATCACTTGAATTTCAATGAAATCAATATACCTTATGTACAGTGTAAGCCACCCGAAAATGGGAACATAGCTCTTTATGCTTCTTATCATTCCCAAAACAAATGGGACAATAAAGCTTTAAAACAGAATTCTCAACCATAACTAAATGATGGCCTTCAAAAGACAAATTATCCATTGGTACTCTCATCTAACTGAATATATTTAGACATTTGACATGGCACTTCACCAAAAGGAAATACTGAGCTCAGATTGTATGTTGGACCAGGCAATCTCCTGATTAGTCTAGCTGACTAGATAATGGGGCTACCCATACATTCCTTCCCTATTGCTTACAGCATATGTAAATATTCATCGGAAACAGGTCTGGTGTGCCTGTTTTATGACATCCAGCTCTCACACTGGTCATGTGGATGCGAGCCGGGTTTCTCCACCAGGACACACAAACACTGGACAAGGCTGCTGCATTTAAAGTATCTCTCTGCATTGGCTATGGATTTAGACAACCTACCTATGGGGAAGCATGACCCTAGTAAAGCTGAAATTCTATGTCTCTTCTTTATGTGAGTGAAGCATTGCTCCATCCATTGAGATGTCAGTCTTTCTTCTATTGGTGACCCTGCACTATACTGGTGTGGCTTGGCTTCTTTTAGAATGTCTCTTCTTCTGATTTACAGAATAAAATGTAGAAATAAATGGAATTTGGATTTTGCATACAGAATATCAACTATTTCTTATATTATATGATACACTTCATACCAAACATGTATAAAAACTTAACCCACAATATGGAAGTAGGCTTTTTTAAAAAAAAAATTTGCATTTTCCCAAGCTGAGCCAGCATTCTGACATTTACATTAATTAGTCATTCTATAATTCAGAATTGAATCCCATAAAAGTTGCCTATTTCTATAAATTTTATGTAGAAAAAATTTGGCATTAAGGAACTAATATGCATTTAATATCAGCAAAATATACCAATGGGAAAAATAATGTTCTATTTCTTCATCCTTTTAAACTTCTCTCTACAATTTGAAATTATATTTTATGGATTTGTGAAGTTGTATAAAGGTATTTCTTTTTATATATATATAAATTATGTGTTTACAGAAAACCTAGTGCATAAAATACAGAGTTCCCATATACCACCCTATTATTAATACCTTGCTTTGGTGGAGTAAATTATTTACAATTGATGAAAGCACATTTTTATAATTGTAATATTAACTCTCTTCCATGTTTTGACTTTATGGTTCACTGAGGAAACTGGTTCTTAATTCCAAATGTTCATGAGTTGCTGTAGCAGATAGATGCTATGGTCCAGAAATGTGAGGGGAGACATGTATGGAAAAGAACATTCACCGAAGACATTTTTCCCTCCCTATAAGATGCCTCTTGCTAGTTTCTTGGTGATAAAGTCCTGTGATTCATTCTAAACAAAGCAAAATTTTTTACTTTTATTTTGCTTAAGAAGTTCTGAGTTATCAAAATCATCATGCATACCATATTGGATTCCCATACTTCACCCCACAGCTAACACCTTATATTATTGTGACACATTTGTTACAAATCATGAAAGAACAGTGTCATAATATTACTGCTCTCTATAGTCTATAGCTTATATTTGGTATAATTTTCCCACAGACAATTCTATTATTCACACCATATATAAGTATTATGTATTTGTATATTCCTGAGAGAACACTCTCATATTTGTAATGTTAACCAGAGTCCACCATTTACCATTACAATGGTAAATTTACAATGTTCATTGTGTTATACATCCCCTGCTTTGTACAATCTACCCAAAGTGTACACTCAGTTTCATCACAGGTTTGTGGTGTCATAAGCTCAATCTATTCAGAACATTTTCATTACTCCAAAAGGAAAAACCCATGCCACCTTACACCCCCCATTATTGACCCTTAGCATTGATATAGTACCATCTTTGCCATTACTGTAAAAATATTAGAATATTACTTCTGATTATAGTCTATTTGTTATATTAGTTATATTTTCCTATGTATCTCCATATTCTTAAAAAATAGATAAATGGGACCTCCTCAAAATTAAACACTTTTTTTGCTTCAAATGAATTTATTAAGAATGTGAAAAGGCATCCTACTCACTGGGAGAAAATTTTCAGAATCCACATATATGTTAAGGGTTTCTTCTCCATATTATATAAGAGATCATACAACTCAAAGATAAAAATACAAACAATCCAATTAAGAATTGGGCAAAAGACTTGAAGAGAAATTTTTCCAAAGAAGAATTACAAATGGAAAAAAGCCCATGAAAACATGCTCAACATCGCTAGCTATTAAGGAAATGCAGATCAAAACTACAATGAGAAATCATTTCATGTCTTACAGAATGGCCATTGTAAAAAAAAAAAAAAAAACAGAAAAGAAAAACAAACAAAATATGCAATATTGCATATTTTCTACATATCTGTACTTTAATGCCATATTATGAGAAATAATCTTCAAATCTCTTTACTCAAAATGACATTTTAAATATTTAATACAATGCATAACCACATTTATATCTTTTCATAGCACTATAGCATTCATAAATCTGTAATTTATTTTCTGATTAGTAAAATACAAATGTAAAATCATCCTTTTTCTATTATAGTATATTAAATTTGGTTATACATTTCCCACTGTTACCTTAATTCTCTACATACATTTGAAGTCACTTAAAAATGTTTGCCTAAAATGCTTTTTATTTTTTAGATATTTGTGTAAAATCTGACTGATGCACCTCAAAGCTGCTTACCTTCTCCATTCCATTGTGTTAAAAGTCTGGTTAGCATTTGGTTATTGATATGTAGGATGGAGTGGCCACAATTTGCTTTGGTCCAATCAATATCCAATTAATTCGTATAGCATAATTATTTCCATTGAGTTTTCAATTCACAAATGGTGCCTAAGATTTCTAAATGACAATATTCTCAGTTTCTATTTCAAAAGAGAATTACCCTCAGATAATCTTAATCATTCACATGACAGCTGTTGGAAAGGTGGATATTTTTGGCATTAATATTATGAGGCTAAGCAAAATCTAAATCAACATAACAAGGTTGTAGCTTAATTTCTCAGTCTCAACATTAAATGATCATTCTCTCTGTAAACCACTCCATATTTCTGAGTTGTAAGAGGTCAAAAAGAAATCCCATTGTTATAATAATAATAAGTCTATAATAGAATCATCAATTTTAACGAATGTACCACACTAATTAAGGATGTTGTTAATGTGAGGAAGTGGGGGGAGGGGGTGGGACATATGAGGATCCCCAATATTTTTTATGTAGCATTTATGTAATGTAAAACTTCTTTAAAAATAAAAAATGAAAATTAACAATTAATCAATCTCAGTTTCTGTTTCCATATATATTATTACCTAAAGTTTCTTCTAATGCTTACTAGCACCAATTTGAATATGTTGTTTTCTAACTGCATAAATATCAATTCATGCATACCATCTCATTGTCTTTACCACTGAGGATCATAAATTTTGTGTTTATTGATCATAATATTGATGATGTCTTCATCCAGAAAAAGGATAAATATATTTTCTTGCACTAAAAGTCTATTGATTATTTGATGGAGAGTATTGGCATGAATATCTTTATTGAACATGGTTATTTTATCTGTTTATATAACTATATTATTTTGAATAAATAGACAGTTGGCTGGAACGTGGATGGATTTAGTCCACTTATCCACGCAAGAATTTTTTATCCTATCACTGCTGTATTAAACACATTTACACTTGTCCTCAAGTCCTTCTTGCCACCTCTTCCTTACATTAATGTCTTTCATTCATGGCTTCATGTTTTGTTTTACTCTGTGGTCAAGGTTAGAAATAACACCTCCACACATACTTTTACAAACAAGAAAACTTGGATTTAAAATTTGTCAGAGAAGGAAGCACAAAATACCCTAGTGGGCTGGTGGAGTATGCAAACCCAACTCAAAAGGTCAGCATTTTTCCTATAGTGATTGGTTGTTCTGTGGTTTGGCACAATATTTTGAGTAGTGCTAAATGTGCATCAGCAGCTGCTTCTCAAATACTAAGCAGTCAATGAGGCACTAATTTGTTCCGGAAGCATAGGGGCAATGCATTCATTCTCTATTCTATTTGATTAGATTTGATTGTTCTCCATCAGCATGGGTTCCAATGTGGAGAGCGGTAGGTAACAGAAAATGGAAAAGAATCTTGTATAATCAAATCTATTGCACTGAATATTGGTGGTTCACTCTAGCATAACATACTTAAAAAAATTCATACACTATATTTAAAATTGTTTGTACCAATTAATACACACGTCAGTAATGTTTGAGAGTTTTCTTTGCTCACCTTCCTCATTAATACTTTATATTGTCAGCTCTTTCAAATGATTCTAATGTGCTTAGTGTATGCAAATGTGATTTAAATTTTAATGTACTTTAAAATCAATTTACATTTTTTATTGACAGGTACATTTCCCCAGTTTGTTACATAGAATTTTCAGTTTTTCTATATCTTTCAAGGAAAAGAAATTATCAATTCTAATACAATCATTTATTTCCATTGTAGTTTTTGTTATACTTCTTGTATGACATATACTTACCTAGGCTGCTATTTAGACATTATCCAATGTTAGTCTCTTAAGCCTTTATGGTTTTTACTTTCATATTCATTCCATATTCAACATTATGGGTGTATGTTGAGAGTTAGAAGTGAATTTTTTTAATTATCTGTGAATATCCAGCTGTTCTAGAGCCATTAACTGAAAAGTAAAAATATTTGAAACTATAATATCACTCACTACATTTGTCATATAATGTGTTCCCAAATTATCAATAACGAGCATTTCTGTAGCTGTGCTCTTTATTCTGTTGCTGTGGATTCTTTGTTTATTTCTGCATTCACACCACTTACATTCAAATGAATATAAAGCAAATTATATTTGGAAAAATGATAATTAAAATTAATATATATATAGTTATATATATAAAATTAATTATATATATATAGTCCTTAACTTGATATGCTTCAAGGAATGCACAAGGAATGGTGAAGTTTATGATATGAATATTTTTAAATGAATATTCTTTCTTAAAATGTTAGTCAATGCTTTAGGGAAACTATTCTTGGCAGGATGTTATGTATTCAATAAATATTGGATAATATTGCTTTAATGCATAGAACTTTGAATTTAGGAGGAGTAAATACCAAATGGTTTTCAGCCTAGGTGTCAATTTAATTGATAAATGTTTTATTATCTGATGGAAATTTGCAACTTTTAGGAATCCAATATTGATGAAATTATAATTGATATATTTCAGAAATCATGTCCAATTGCAATTCAAGTTATTGACAGTAACTTCCAGAATATGAATAATTATTAATGAATATTAGATCACTTTGTTGAAGAAGGCTGCATCTTTCTAAATTTAATCATTATTCATCAAGGTACTTAAGCTGTATATTGTTAATTGATTATGGAATAATCTATTATATTCCAAATCACATTTAGATTTCAAAGAATATTTATAAAATATTCTTAATGTAAACACCCCAGGGTCCTAAGATTTACCATGTTTACCTCTCTTTTCATAACTTTCTTCCTTCTTAAGATAATCACTCTCACAATTGGGAATGCAGGTTCATTGAATATGTATAAGCAATTTTAAAAATTTGCCCCATGTGTATTATTATTCAAAATATCCATGACCCTTAGGAGATGACCCTCTTTGCTGTATCCTTTTTAAGAGCAGAAAATAGAGTATTGATTCATTAATAGAAGACTGGTTCACTAGAGTTTCTTTGATGGAAAAAAAAAGATGAAAAGTAATGAAATGTGGGTTTAAGAGCTAACATCAAGTGATTTTCCAAACAACTGTACCAATTTAGTGTACACTCACAAGAAATATTTCCACATATCCTTTGCTCCACATCCTCACCAACAATTGATGTGTCTAGATTTTTTAAATTCAGACTACTCAATATGTGGCAGTATAAGGTGGATACACTTTTTATTTTTCTTTAAACCAATGCTGCAAAATATACTGTCATTTGTAAAAAAAAAGATATTTGTGCTCCTTTTCTTAAAAATTCCTTTCCAGAACTTTAAATTTATGTGTACTTTTAAGTAGTTGATCAGTTTGTTGTGTATAGAACTCTATGTAGCCCCCCAAAAAATATTTTCTTAAAGTTAATGCATCACTGTGGGTGTGAACCCATTAAAAGTAAGAAATTTTGATGGGAATACATAAGTTAAAGTATGACCTTCCACATTCAGGATGAGTCATCAACCTATTAGTGTAATGATTAATACACATAATGAAATTCAGACACAGAGAAAATTCTATGGAAGCAAGAAGCTGAAAGAAATGAAACAAGGAAGAGAAGGGAGAGTCCAGCAGATGCAGCCATGTGTCTGGTCATGTGAAAAAGGGGCCAAGGATCTCCAGGAGCCAGTCTTAGGGAAGAAAGCATTGCCCTGATGATGCCTTGATTAGGACATTTTCCTGTACCCCAGCCATAAGCAAATAAATTTAAATTGTTTAAGCTGAACTATTTCATGGTATTTGGTTTAAGCAGTCTAGGAAACTAAAACAGCGGTCTAATTCTGTGACCTCTCATTGTTTCTAGAGAAGAAATAATATCATTTAATGCAATCAACTTCACAAATATGTTTGCATTAGGTGTATTTTTGCGTATTTTCGTCCTCTTTCTCTCTCTTCCTCTTGCTTCTATCCCTCCTCCACCCTCTAAAATTTTTCTTCAAGCTTCTGAAGAAATCTTCAAAATTATTTTCCCTTTTTATCTCTCATAGTCACTTCATACATGTAGTATGAGAAGAAAGGGCAAGTGGGCATTCAGGAATAGGATACTTGATTTTCTAGTGTTTTATTCCCCATGTCTAATTCATATATTCCCAGTTATGTTTGTAATTTAAAAAAAAATTCCATCTCTAAATTGAAATGAAGGAACATGTCTTTCTTAAGAATATAAAGGTAATTTTTGTTTGTAATAATCATCCCTGAATTCATGTTTTCTCTTTTTTACCAGATATTGGCTCTCCTAATTCAGTCTCTGTCATGTCTCTATTTTATTCTACTTTCCAAAGTGTTACCTTTTTTGTCTTTAGTTCTGAAAATTCTTCTCCACAATAATTTCCTGTCCTGCATTTGACTTTTTTCAAACATCATATTTGTAAACTCTGAGAAATTTTCCTTTTCTTCCTTCCTTATACATAAATATTTAACTAAATTTATTGAAATGTAATTAATAGCCTTTCCATTTGCATAAAATATTTTTCATCATTATGTGAGACAATATAGATTTTAAATCATCTCATTTCATTCAAAATATACACATAGAGTATACATTGAAGTACTATATGGTGAAACCTATCTATCCATTTATCTTATATTTTATTTGAACTTTTTTCTATAATTATTTATTTTATATCTATTTATGCATTCATTTTGAATTCCTTAAAGACAATCATTTTTAAAATTTTTAAAAACTTCTTTGCATATGAAAGTTAAGTTGCAAACATCGGTAATCTTCCTTATAAGCAACCAGGATACATATATTAAAATGAAGTTAATTTTTGGAATATGGTTATCTTTTATTTTGCCTGATTTTCAAATACCTGAAAGCATGATATTGAAATTCATATAATTCAATGGGATGGGAAAAATATGAAAACCCTGTTAATCAAAGCCCTAAAAACTTATCTCATTACCATCAGCCCAGAGATTTTCCTTTTCTCTTCCTATTATATTCATATTTGTCACCCATTTCCAAAAGGGAATTCATAGAATATACTTAATCATTTATTTTATCATATTAACATTTTTGTTTATCTAAACCTTTATATAATTTACATCATTCAATGTTCACTTTATTGTTCAAGGGTATTTTTTTAAAACTAAAATGACTGTTTTTTAGATTCATTCATGAAGGTGGTTATATCAGTGTTCTGTTCTTTAAAAAATGAAGTAAAGTTATATTTATAAACAAGTCACAGTTTGTTTATTAATATTCTACATGACGATACCTGTGCATAACAAAATTTTTAGTTATTATGAATAAAGCTCTGTGGACATTGTTGTACATGTTTCTTTATATATTAGTTTTCATTCATGTTGGGTAAATTATGAAGAGTGAACCTGCTGGTTCATAATCTCATTAATAATCTGTTTTTCAAAAAAACGACTTGTCATTTCTAAAAAATATATAAGATTTCACACTACCATAAAATTCATGAAAAGTTAGGCCTATCAATCTTGTAATCATTGTTTGGTATTGCTAGATTTGTTAATTTAGAATTTTGAGACGTGTTTAATGAAATGGCAATGTAGTTTTATCATTTCCCTAAAATATCATTGTGGTGTTAATTACCATTTTCCTTGAAACAATATCAAGATGGGTTATATATCTAACCAATAAACATGTCTCAATGAATTTAGAAGGATTTAATTACACAGAGTATGTTCTCTGACCTCAATAGAATTAAATTAGACATCAGCACCCAGCAAATTTTGGATATTCAAAGTCATAATTTTGTACAACCTGTGATTTAAAAAATTGGAATGAAAATTTAAACATGTTTTCAGTTGAATTACAATGAAATTACAATATATAAAATGTGGTAGAATAGAAATAAAACAGTTCTTGCAGAAAGATTTTTAATTCTAAGTGCTAATATTTGAAAGGGCAAAGTTTTAAAAACAATCACCCAAATTTCCAATGACAAGGAAAAGAAGAACAAAGTGATATTCCATTAAGGAGGAGAAATAAAATAGTAAAGGAAACATGTAGAAAGCAATGATATAGCAAAGAAACAAATAACAAGAAAACATGGCAAAAGAAAAGGATTTTTCTTAAGAAGATCAAACATATTAACTCCTACCTAGATTTATAAGGATTAATAGCAAATGTAAACAAATTCCTAATAAGAGGAATGAAATATGGGTTGTTATTGACAGACACTGTGGGTGTTTTTGTATCTTTTTCTCTTCTGCAGTTTCCCCTCTTCCCGTTCTCCTTCTTCTCTTCATTCCAAATAATTCTGTACTAACTCAAAATCCTGAAGATATTTTCCAAATGTCTGTAGTATTTTTGCCAAATATTATTATTTAATCCACTTTTTTTGATTTTGTGTAGGTTATGAGAGGGAAATTAAGTTGCATATTATCTAATATGAATAATATTATAATCCAATTGTTCTGCTAACATTTACCAAATTATACATGCTAATCTCAATGGAGTGTTTCACTTTGCCTGTCATTGTTGATTATTTGTGTGTATTCTTTGTACTGTTGCATTGTTAAGTTCTCTGCTTTTGTCTCTTGCTGCAGTGATTACTTACTAATATTTTATAGGGAAAAAAATCTTTCTTCCCCCCGCCCTTTTTTAAGAAATGGAAAAAGCCAATTATCAAATTTACCCTGAAGGCTATTGGGGCCTAAATAGCTAGATACAGCCAAAAAAGGAAGAAAGAAGCTGGCATAGCCCCAGCCCTGAACCTCAAATCATACTACCCTAACAGAGTGGCCAAAACCATATGGAAGCAGCACAAAGATAAACATATAGACCAATAGAGCCAAACTGATTGTCCAGAAAATGACCCTCACTTCTATGGAAAAGTTTCTGTTAGGGAATCATTCTAAGTTTATTCTCCTATGAATTGTTTATGCTAATTGGGCTTCATATGAATGTTAGAGCCAATTTGTTAATATCTCTGAAAAAAATCAATTGTGATTTTTATTTGGATGAATTTTTTCTCATTATTCGTGTTTCATTTTTGCACTCTGTTATACTTTAATTGTGTGTGTGCATAAGTATGTGTCTGTGTGTACGCATGATAGATGTATACATAATATGATCATATCCAAGTTTATTGAATTGGGTTATTTTATAATTGCCTCTTAATTTCTGTGAAAAAATCGATTTTCATTGGTATATGAACTTGTGTATATAATTTTTTCTGGGTTTGTATATTTATAAATCTAGTGAATCTAAATAGTCTCTTTTTTATATAGAAGGCCTAACCTGCAATTATGGGTTTTTTGTAATTGGTGGTAAAATAAAATAAATTATGTCTGCAATGATATTATATACAGAAACAGTGAACTGGCTAAAATGACTTTAAGGTAATGGTGGATACAGCATATAATGTCCCCAAAAATGCCAAGGGAGAAAGACCCGTAAATACTCACTAAAAAACAACTGGTGGAGAGATTATGATGGACAACAGCCATCCCAGGGAATGGAGAGAGTCTGAAGCTGCAGGCAGGATAATCCCATTCATCTTCCCCATGGGATATAAGCCCCCTCTCATTTGGAAGTGGAATGGGCATCACCATCCCAGACTCCTCAGGATTGGGGGAAGAGCTATGGACTAGAGTGGACTTACTGGTATTCTGCTATAGACATTTTGTGATTCAAGCAATGGAAGAAATTACAACATTGATGTGGAGCCAGTGGCCACTGGAAGCTCTGGGGGCAGGGAGAGGGAAAAGCAGTTGTAATACAGGGGCTTTTTCAGGACTTGGGAATCATCCTGAAGGACATTGCAACAACAGATAGGCCATTTTATACCATCATAAAACATGCAGAACTGTGTGGGAGACAGTGTGGTCTACAATGTGAACTATGGTCCATGCTTAATGGCAAAGCCCCAGGAT
>JAQZBX010062461.1:0-16888 GCA_029593785.1 Cabassous unicinctus
TGTGTGGGAAAGGATAGACAGCAGAATTAAAATACATATAGAGACATTTTAAGAAGAAAAATATCAGAGAATCTGCAAAGCTATTACCATTTCCTGGCCTTTCCTGGTGGAGGCAGCTCTCAAGTTTTCTGGCTTTCTCATCATGTGTAGACACATCACAGGTAAAGTCTCCCCATAAGAGAATTCGTGTCACAGGTATTGACCTTCATCATGGCGGATGGTTTTTTCTTCTTGCTCAATGAGTGCTAGACATTAGAATAGTTCAAGATCTAGAAACACTTGAAATGCCAAATAATCAGGTTATCTCCTCAATACTTTTAATCTAGAGTGGCAGCTATAGGAAAAGGCCACTATGGGAAAGAAAAACACAATTTCTCTAAAGAACTTCATATCATGAACAACTGCCATGCATTTCATCAAATCTTTGTTAAGTACTCTCGGGTCCAGTAACCTGGCAACTCTTCATTAATTTCCTCTGTGATTCTCAATAGTGTGTGCGAGCATCACTTAAAGAAAGAACTCTCTAATGGAAACAATCAGAATGCCATTTGTACTTAGGCAGCCATGGGCTGCCTCTGGCACCCAAGAGAAGTTGAGTCAATGCCCGGTATTCCCTGAAGCCTCAACCTGAAGCCAATCTCTGGACTCACTAATTGCACAGTTGCCAGTTAACTAGAAATGTAAACAACAAGAGGCACAGGGGAGTATTTGAAATGTCTTAATTAAACAAATTATTGGAAACTTAGAAAAGAAGTCTTACTGTGCTGTGAGGCCCTAAAAAAGAAAGAATAAAAAGTGGATTAAAAAAATTATTCTGCTGGAAAATTGACATTTTCCTCATGGTCATATGGGGGTGAGAAAGCCCTTTTTGAATTATCAAGGGAGCTAAGCTGTAGCACATTATTGTACTCCAGGTCATTTCCCTATACACTTCTGACTTTTTCTTTTATTCTTTTATTCAGAACATAATTGTACAATTTAAGGATAAAATGGGACCAGACACCTTCACCATGGGAAAATTATAAGACTTTATTTTCTATATTCTAATCCCAAAAGAAATAATAAAGGTTTCTGAACTAAATTCAACAGTTTTTATTCCTTATTTGATATAAGGAAATTTCATAAACATTTTTTTGGAATTTACTCATATGTTAACACAGAGGACATGTATCCCTAATTATATAGAAGTCAGTACAAAAATATAAACATTCATTTGTTCAACATGTCTTCAGAGAGAATTATGTGCCAGGCACTAGAAAATTTATGAAGGCTTCAAACCTGAACAAAATGCCTTCTTTCCCACCTTCTTCAGTCCTTCTGGGAACAAATAGTCCTTAATTTTGTAATATCATCCATTGAGAGACGTTAGATCCAGTCTTAAAGGTTGCTTAATATCTGACTGCATGTTAGCAGATAATATCTTAATTCTGGGAAAGTAACGTTATACCTTGTAATAAAATGGAATGATGAAAGGGAGGGACTATCAAGCTTGAAGTCTGAAAGAAATAAAAGTAAGCACATGAGAAGGTAGAACAACAGAAGATGATAATCAGAGAGAAACTTAGTAGTTACCACAGGTTCCAAGGGAGAGGGAGGGAAGAATAGAACAGATGGAACATAGGGCACTTTCAGGGCATTGGAATTGTTCTGCATGATCTTGCAATGATGGATACAGGCCATTTTAAATTTTGTCAATACCTATAAAAGTGTATCGGCAAAATGTAAACTGTAGCGTAAACCATTGGCCATGGTTAGTAACAATGCTTCAATATTAAAGGAGGAGAGTGGGAGAGTGGAAGGGGTTTGGGTATATGAGAATCCCTTATATTTTCTATGTGAGTTTTCTGTAACCTAAAGATTCTTTGAAGATAAAACAAAAAACATATAAAACATTGTGAGGACATGTGGAAGAAATTGTCACTGTACATAAAAGATAACAGATCTTATACTGATGAAAGACACAATGAGAAAACTTATTTTATTTTATTATTATTTTACTTTTATTTTTTATCTTTTTGTATTTTGCTTATTATTTTTAATTATTATTATTTTATTTTCTTAGTTTTTTTTTTCTTTGCTTTTTTTATGGGGAGGTTTTGGATCATAGAAGGGTCACAACTGTGGCAGGAGAGGATCTTTGGTGTGATTGTCGGGGATGGGGGGATTTGTGGGGAGGAGTACACCTTGAGCAAGCCTCTATGGCACATGAATATGTCCAAGTGTTCATTGGGTGTTGTCTCAGTGGGTGGAGTTCCACACAATGACCAAAAGTATATTGAATTCCCATCCTGGGGAGTCCTGCTACATTCTATAGTAAAGCAGCAAGAATGCTCTGAGTGCATGGGCAGTGCCAAGCAAAGGAGGACAGACCATTTTGTCAGGCCCTTGACATTGGTGGTTTTACTTATGAACCTTTTCTAGTGAAATTTCAGAAGTTACCTCCTGGAAGCCTCCTTGTTGCTCAAATGTGACCTCTTTCTAAGCCTTACTTGGCATATAAATTCCCTACCTTCCCCTCAGTGTGGGACATGAATCCTGGAGATGAGCCTCCCTAGCACCAATGGATGACTACCAAGCACCGACCAGCAATGAATCTGGAAAAGGACCTTGACTATAAAGGGAAAATATTAAATACAAATGAATTTTTATGGCTAAGAGACTTCAAAGTGAGTCAGGAGTTCATTACAGAGGTTATGCTTGCCTCAGGAGGATCTCATGACTGCCACAGCAAAGGTGTCCCAAATCACCAGAGTTCCTGAGGGCTCCTGAGACATCTAGACACTATAGGCAGGGCAGACAATTTTAGGAATTCGGCAACCTGTCAGTGGGTCTAACTTAAAAATATATGCTCCTCAATGTAACAGAATTAAACTCATTTATAATTTCCCTACACATGACTCTCTTGCCCCTTTTATTTGAGCCTATAATTACTACTACACTTGTAAAATATAGGTCCAAGAGACTTAAATCCTCAATCTGTTCATATGCAGGTTGAGCCTAGAATCTCAACAGAATTGCAACACCTACTCACAAGTTCATTGGACTCACGCAGGAAAACCCCAAAAAGGTTGATGATGGACAATGTCAGTTCCAGGAAGTGGAGAATGTCTGCAACTGCAAGCAATATAGTTCCATCCATCTGCCCCATGTGATCTAATCCCTCCCTTAATTGGAGACAGGGTGGACATCACCATTCCAAAATCTCAGGATTGAGGAATGAACAAACAAACAGGTGGAAATCAACTATGGACTCAAGTAGACTTATGATTATTCTAACAATGGTAGAATTTGTACCATTGATATAAAAGCAGTGGCCACCAGATGTTCTGAATGGAGGGAGAGGGAAGAATAGGTGCAACATGGGGACATATTTGGGACATTGGAATTGTCCTGCATGACATTGCAGTGACAGACACAGACCATTATACATTTTGCCAAAGCCTATAAAATTGTGCAGAGCAAAATGTAAACTATAATGTAAACTATAGTCCTTGGCTAGTACAATTCTTCAATATGTGTTCATCAATTGTAACAAATGTATCACAATAATGAAAGATGTTGTTTATGGGGGAATGTGTGGAAGGGAAAGATGGTAGGGCATATGAGAATCATATATAGACATATATATATATTTGGGTAAGCAAGGGAATAAATAGTTTACTAAGAAACAAGAAAATGAGAAAAGTACAGAGTCTGAGGCATGGACTGCAGATGTGCTGCAGAGTAAGACACACATGTGGAAAGAATTTAAGGACATGCCATAAGGAAGGCAAAAGTGTAAAGAGTTTATTAAGAGGGAAGCAGATGTGGCTCAAGTGATTGGGCTCCCATCTACCATATAGGAGATCCAGGGTTTGATTCCCAGGGCCTCCTGGTGAAAAGCAAGCTGGCCCTAGTGGAGAGATGTCCCGCGTGGAGTGCTGGCCCATGCAGAGTGCTGGCCCATGCGGAGTGCTGGTACTGCAAGATGATGCAACAAAAAAGAGACACAGAAGAGAGACAATTAGAGATGCAGCAGATCAGAGATTGAACAGCCTCTTTCTACTCCAGAAGGTCCCAGGATCGGTTCCCAGTGCCACCTAGAGAGAAGATAAGCAGACACAGAAAACACAGAAAGCAGACAGTGAGTGCAAAAGAATGCAGGTGGGGGGAATAAATAAATAAGTGTGTGTGTGTGTGTGTGTGTGTGTGTGTGTGTGTGTATATAAGAGTTTATTAAGAAACAAGAAAATGAGAAAAGTGCATGGTCTGAGGCATGGAAAGTGGGTGTGCTGCAGAGTGAGATGTCCCTCCCCTCTATTTGCAATGTAACATTCAAGTAATCTAAAGTGTTTTTAAGAAGAAAAAAAACATTTTAAAAAATTAAAGCCTTGAAGTTTAAAAAACAACAAAAGACCACAGAGGTAAGTCCATTCTGTTTGATTAGGGACATATCAATGCATTGTTGAAATCTGGTTGGATAACAATGTGTGGAACCAGATATTATAGGTATTTGAGTTCAGGTTCATCCACATAAATGCTGAAGTTGCATATTATAACAAAAATTGAGGTAGACAGGAAGATTGAGAGCCCATAACAGAAGAGAACAATTGGGTTGAGGATGGCTTGTGGATAGAAACAATGAATAATAAGTGATTGCTTTAGTTTTCCAGCTGCTAAATCAAATACTGTGCAAAGTGGTTGGCTTAAAAAATGGGAATTTATTGGCTTAAGGTTTTGAGGCTAGAAGTCTAAAATCAAGGCAATGCTTTCTCCCAACAGATTGTGGTGTTCTGGGGCTGACTGTAGGTGATCCTTGGTCCTTGGCTTTTCTGTCACATTGCAATGCTCATGGCAGCATCTCCTGGTTTCTCTGGGTTCTGTTGACTTTTAGCTTCTTCCCATGGCACTATCTCTGTTATCTCTGTTAAGGACTCCAATAATAGGATTTAGTTAGCCCACATCTTAACTGAAGTAAGTTCATAAGAGGTCCTTTTATAATGACTTCACACCCACCGAAATGGATTACATTTAAGAACATGTTTTTCTGGGGTACATAGTTCCAAGTTACCACAGTGAGAAAGGACATGTCAGCTTTGGGGAAGAATACCACTGAAGTAATATATCAGGGCATATATCAGGGCATATTATATCTTATTATATCAACTTGACTTATCATTGGTGAGTTTAACATTAACCACTTGGTTAATGCAATGTTTTCTGGGTCTCTTAACTGAAAAATTTCTATTTTTCCTTTTCCATGTCATGTTCTTTATACATGAGCCTCTATATCCAGTCTAAAGTCAAAGGTTGGTGGGATTAAGCTCTACATTCTGGAAGAGAGGTTATCTATACATGGTCTTTGGAATTCTTTTTTTAATGTATTTTAAAGGATTTATTTTTGGAAAAGTTATCCATGAAGATGGTGAAAACTTCTAGCAGAAGTAGGATGTACAAAGAAAAATAAACTTTTCAATTCCTGACCACCAGTCTTCTAATGCTACTAACTGAAGGCTACACTGCTATTAATCTATCTGATTTTTATGTTTCCTCCGAGAAATATTTGATGGCCATTTAAGGCACACACAAATACATATACATTCATATTCACTTTTTATATAATGGTAACATTGTATACATAGCATGTTGCATATTATCTTTCATTTTCATTTTCATAAAAGTTTATATACATATAGTACAGTCTTCCTTTTATGGAAGAAGCGGACTTAATTAATCTCCCACTCCGTTTTTCAACCACACATATACACACTTCTTATCCTTTCATTCTCTTAATACAGTTGCATCATGAATTTGGAAAAATGAATTTTCAGAGTGTACATAACTGATTATAAATCATTCAGAACTGAACCACATGTGATTAGTTTTATTGCTTTTTTTGCACAGCATTTTTTCTTCTGGAGTTCATGATTGTCTTGTTTTTCTTTGTTTCATTTTCTATATAGTTACTATTCCAAACACAAACTCTTTAACTTTTTTTGAATCTCCTTTTATGTTCACACATATCAGTTATTCTATCAGTTTCATCTTCCTGAAGAAGTTTGTCCTGGAGCCTTCTGACCTGCTCCACTCTGAAATGGTTGCCCTCCACTTCTAGTGCACAGCTATCATTTTGCAATCAACTTCGCCATTATCATTGGGATTCTCTTTGCCTCTCCTGTTTTGGATCTTCTTTTCCTATTTTCTATGCCTTCTTGTTTCTACATTTACTCTTTAGTTTTGGTGCAGCACATCAAGTAGCTTGTGACAAATGTTGAATTAGTGCTTAAGTTTAGAAACAATTAAACACAATTTCCTTCAGAAATTAGAAGGTTTTACCCCAAGATTCTATCAAGAAATCTGAAGCTGTTCTAATAACATATTCTCGATAAGTGACCTTTTGTGTTTTCTCTTTCTGTAAACTTGTAGAATTATCTTTTAGTTCCTGTCTTAGTTTTCCAAAGGCTGCTCATGCAAAGTACCAGAAATGGGTTGGCTTTTATAATGGGAATTTTATTTGGGGTGAAAGCTTAAAGTTCTGATGCCATGAAGTGTCCTAATCAAAGCACCATCAAGGATGCTTTCTCTTCAAAGGCAGCTACTGGTAATCTTAGTGTCTGGACCTATGATGAAGATGGCCACCAATCTCAGCTGAAGTCTCTGCATTCCCCTCCAGAATCTCCTGTCTTCCAGAGCTCAGCTGTTGGCACCAGTCATAGTACTTACCTCTTTCCAGACCTCTTCTCTCAGTCTCTTGGGGTTTCTCTGCCTTTCTGCAGCTGTGGGTGAACCTGGAGTCCTTTCTCTCACATGGATGGATCAAATATGACAGAACTCCCTTTTTCCTTGTGTATCTGTCTCTCTCTGTGTCTCTTTATATCAGACCTAGCAAGAGAGAAGAGTCTCAACTGAAGTCAGTCTCACTGACATAGTCCAATCAAAAGAATCTCATACCCACAGGAAAAGGTTAGTTCAAAAAACATAATCTTTCTCTTTTTGGAGCTCATAAAAGAGCTTAAAATTGTCACACTCTACCCTCTGACTCCTAAAAAGATATGTTCTTTCCGTATGCAAAATACATTCATCACAATATTTCAGAAACCTGAAATCATTTCAGCAACAATGCTAAGTACAAAATCACATCAAAATCAGTTATAAGCATGCAGTTTGTCTTGGGGCAAAGTTCTCCTCTGGCTGCTAGACCTGTGAAACTTAGAAAACTAGTAATCTTCTTCCAATAATAAAAGGAGGGACAGTCACAGTATAAACACTTCCATTACCATAGGAGAACTTGGGAGTGAAACAGGTGTCATGGATCCCAAACAGTTCTGTAAACCTGCAGGGCACACTCCATTAGATTTCAAAACCTGAGCATTATCCTTAAAATGATGTATTCTTCTCCTTGAGGCCTCATGGGGTCCACTCCTTCCACGGACTTACCCGGAGACCATCTACTTGGTTCCATCCTCATCAAACATTTGTGGCCACCGAGCTCTTGACCTCACTCTCAAAGAACATTGGGGTGATGGCCATACTTTCTCAATTTCATTGGATACAGTTTTCCTGATCTGTGGGGAATAGGCCCAACCCCCTCAGAGCAGTGAGGTAGTGACCTAACTCTAACTCAATGTTCTAAGGATGACTCTCACATTTAGATATTTAATTCAGTGGTCTTAATGTTGTACAACCATCACCACCATCCATTACAAAAACTTTTCCATCACCCCAAACAGAAACTCTATCAAGTAAGCATTAACTTCCCATTCTTATTCTGTGATCCTTTTTCAATCCCAGTAAGACCTTTAACATTCAGTGCTTGCTCCTTCTTTTTACCACTAAAACTATAAGAAATCTCTTTCTTTTCCAAGCTACTTCCCTTTCCTTCAGATATAGTGTTTTCCAAAGACTGCAAATTATGGTTCATCTAATTTCAGGCCATTTCCTTTTGATTCTTCAGATGAAAGTGTTCTAATACCCCAGATAGTGTTCTCGGTATTTCTATACCTATGGTGAGACTCTCTGTGCGTGAGGGCCTCTCTAGGTTATAACATTGCTGCCATTACCTCTTTTCTATGTAGTCTGTGCCTGACTTTCTTATTCAAGCATGGGCTTTTGATACAACATTGCTGACTTCAGATGTGTGTTTTATACTTACATGTACATTGATGTTTGCATATTCTCTGCTTTTTAGTTTTGTTGTAGGCATGAGTTAAAGATGTTTTCATTTGCTCATTTTCTGATTTTATGGTGTTTAGAAGATGTGTGGAGATATTTGTTTTTAGGCAGCTGTCACGATCTTATGGGAACTTGTAAGTCTAGTAATCACTGACTGTGGATTAAGCTATCCTTTTAATAATACTTTTGAATATTATGATCAGTTTTTAACTATGATTTTTGTGCTAACTGATTTCAGTGAACACCACCAGTCTTACTATACTATAAATTTCTTTTTTTTCTGCCTTTATTTTAATTCTAGGCCTTGGTTTTCTGAGATAGAAGGGGGAGGAAACACTCTGAGATGAAGTTGCGGATGCAGGAGAGGCTGCTATTCAAGAAGTATCAATCAGTGTGATTTCAAAAAGGCACAATGATAGGGTTTATTACAAAGGAAAGGTTATGGGTTAGGCAAGTGGATGAAATGAGCAATAGGCAGTAGAATGGCTTGGGCCTCTGTGGTTATAATGTGTGCCAGGTGTACCTTGTACAATCCTGCTTCAAAACAGTGAGATGATTTAGTGTAAGTCAATGTTTTTTCATCTGTGAACACCTGCGGTTTTGAATGATAGGAAATCATGAGGTATTAAAGATTAAGCTGTTTTATTTTGAGAGATAATTTATAATAAGGGAATTAAGTCTGACATATGCCTTGCAAAAGATCATGCCAGAGCCTCAGGTAAGTACCTTTCTTGGCCGATACCTTGATAACACCTTGATATCACCTTGGTATCACCTTGACTTGTGATACCCTAAGCAGAGAATCCGCTTCAGCCCATCTGTACTTCTGAACTGTGAAACTGTGAGATAATAAGTGGGTGATGTTTTTAGCTTCTACATTTGTGTTAATTTGTTATTCACCAATAGAAAGCAAATACAATGTATTAGACAAAAAGGTTAATGTCTTTATTGCATAAAGAACACAATTTCATTATTATGAAAACCATTAGGAGTGCAATAGATTAGTGGATAAAGTATGTGAACAGATTATTTACATAAAGAATTCAATTTTTACGTAACTAGGATAATATATAATTAGTACAGAAACATGGTAAATGATAGCACTATTTTAAGAAACGGAAATTGAACTTACAGTGATGTAATTTTTCTTGTTTACCAAATTATTATGATTAAAACAACCTGGCACAATCCAATGCAAGATAGTGTGAGGTGAAAAGGGCATTGACAAACAATAATAATACCAATGTGAAGCTGGTATAATCTTTTCTGGCAAACAATTTGAGAATGGATTTCAAAAGCCTTAATAGTGCTAAATACCTTTGTCTGATTAACTATAATTTTGGGATTAACCTTAAGCATACAAAGAGCTGTCTGTATCAAAATGTTTTAAATAGTGTCATTTATAATATTGAAACACTTATCTCGGTATTTTTAGAACTATAGTGGGAATTAATGAATTCTTAAAATTTAACAGTGAGAGAATTGTGGGTACATGGCTGCCAGGTTAGGCAGATAAGGCTCAGCTCTCACTAAAACAACAGAAAAAGAGCCAAAGGCTACCTTGGGGACCTGCTTTGGGGTACAGCAGACCAGGACACTGATTCACAACTTTCACAAGAGTGAGAGACAGAGAGATGAAGCCAAAACCACAGACTGTGAGCTATTAAACCTCCCAGGCACTGGGAAGCGCTCCCCTCCCGGACCCCGAGATATTAAGTGACGGTAAAACTCCTGGTGAGTTAAATCGAACTGAGAGGAGAGCAAACGTCTTCCTCTCTGCCAGCTGCTTTGGATATATAGAGAACGGGAAGGTGCTCTGAGTCATCTTGAAGGGTACTGGAAAGATCAAGAAGCCAAAGGAAAACTGTGAGTTGCTTGCCCCTGTGGCTGGAAGCAGCACATATACCCCATCCTCAGGGCAAATAGCCTAGGTGAAGCTGCTGGCTCCTACTCTGAGTGGAGCATGAGAGTGGAATCCCTGGGAGGAAGAGGGTTCTGGGAGGGTGGCGAATGGTTTCTTTGCAGTGAGTTTGACCAGCTGAGCCCACTTTGAATATCCGACGGGACCCCAGTTCAACAGGGAGAGGGGAAAGGGATCTCCTCAGGCAAGCTGTCATGCCTAGCTGTCAAGGTGAAGAGAGGAATTAGATTAAAAAGGAGGCAGAGACAGACAGGAGCCTAATCAGCAGGACTCTATCAAACTGCAAGGAATCTAACCTGCCCAAGGGAAAGGGGACAGATAGCCTTCTGAAAGGATAACTAACCTAAGGAGGGACTTTAGCTCAGTGGAAGAATTCCTGCCTTGCATATACAAGGTCCCTGGTTAAATTCCTGGCTATTCTTAGACAAGTGATCCACCGGGTTATAGGGCATCCAGCTGAAACCTTGACAGGGAAAATACGGACATTCTTTTTGTATAACCTTTTCTTGGATCTCTTTAAGAAAAAAGAAAGCTCCCATTTTTTTCCTTATTTTACTCATTAAAACCAGGTTCAAAACATGCAGGGTGATTGATTGATGAACAGCGGCAGCCTGAGAAGATCCTTAGGGGTCTAAGAGGGAAGGCTGTTTTTCCATGTATATTTTTGTTTTTCGTTCTTTCATTTCCCCCTTTTAAAAAT
Source organism: Cabassous unicinctus (assembly GCA_029593785.1). NCBI lineage: Eukaryota > Metazoa > Chordata > Mammalia > Cingulata > Chlamyphoridae > Cabassous > Cabassous unicinctus. The sequence continues at coordinate 10,773 of JAQZBX010062461.1, forward strand.
TAGTTGCTGGTGTCTTGTTTCTTGTTTGTGGTGTTTCCCCTTCCTTGGTTTCCCTGTTTTTTCTTTTTTTATTTACTGATTTTTTCTACATACACTGTTTCTTTTCTCTCCTTCATCTTTCAATCTTCTGTTTTCTGTGGTTATTCTTTCATTCCAACTCTTTTTGTTTGGTCATCATTTTTTTCTTGTTTTTAGTTCTCTCTCCTTTTTTCTCTGTTTCCATTCTTTTTAAACTTTGTTTTCTTTCTCTTTTCTTTTTTCTTTTCCTCTCTTCTCATCACTATGCCCTTTTAATTCATTCTATATGTTTTTCTCTATTCTACTCCTCATTTCATTGTTTCTATTTCACTTTTTTATTCTTATTCCTCTGTATTACTTACTCATGTTAATTATTCATTTTCCTAGGTCTTGTATGGTTCCTCTTCTACCTTTTATTATTATTATTATTATTCTTTTTCTATTCTTACCTCTTTCATTTTCTCTGGTCCTAAATTTTTTTCAAGGAAACATAGGCAACAAGAAAGAAATAGAATGAGAGGAATGAAGTGTCAAAGTGAAACTTTACCAGACAAACAACAAAAACAGACATGATCCAGTCCAATGAACAAACTAAAAACCAAGAGGAGATGCAGAAAATGGAACAACTAATCAGAAATTCCAAACAAATATCAGGGATCAACTTAATGAAGTGAAGGAAAAGAATAAGGGTATTAAGGAGACAGTGGGAGAACATATTGAAGAAATTAAAAACATACATAAAAAGATAACACATATGGTAGTGTGAATGGCACAATCCAAGAAATCAAAAATACACTGGAATCACATAACAGCAGATTTGCACAGGCAGAGGAAAGAATCACTGATGTGGAAGACACTACATCTGAAATCAGACAGATAGTAGAACAGATAGATAAAAAGATAGAAAAAATCCAGCAGGGACTTAGAGATTTAAGTGACAACACAAAATGCACAAACATATGTATTATAGGCATCCCAGAGGGCAAAAAGAAAAGAAAGGGGACAGAAGGTGTATTAGAGGAGATAATGGCTGAAAACTTCCCAAACCTTTTGAGGGACACGGATATACTTGTCCAGGAGGTGCAGCACACCCCAAACAGTATAAATCCTAACAAACCTACTCCAAGACATATACCTGTCAAATTGTCCAATGTTCAAGAAAGAAAGAATACTGAAAGCAGCAAGAGAAAAGAGATCCATCACGTACAAGGGAAGCTCAATAAGGTTAAGTGCTGATTTCTCATCTGAAACCACGGAGACAAGATGGCAGTGGTATGACATAGTTAAGGGGCAAAAAGAAAAAAACTTGCAGCCAAGAATTCTCTACCCAGCAAAGTTGGCATTCAAAAATGAGGGAGAGTTCAAAATATTCACAGGTAAACGATATTTAGACAGTAGGTCAATAATAAACCACACTTCAGAAATACAAAAGGGAGTTCAGCAGGTCTAAAAGAAAAAAAGAGGAGAGAGAGAGTTGGAGGAGAGTGTAAGAACAACTAAAAAAAAAAAAAGAGAGAGAGAGAAATAAAAACAACATATGGCATACATAAACCTAAAGAAAATATGGCTAATGTAAGTAATTCCTTGACAGTAATATCATTGAATGTTAATGGACTAAACACACCAGTCAAGAAACACAGATTGGCACATTGGAGAAGGAAATATTACCCATTTATATGCTGACTACAAGAAACCCACCTTAGACCTAGGGACACAAAGAGGGTGAAAGAGAATGCTTGGAAAAAAATTTTCATGCAAACAATAACCAAATAATTGGAAGGAGTATCTATACTAATATTGGACAAAATAGACTTTAAATGCAAATCTTTTGTAAGAAACAAAGAAGAACACTATATATCAATAAAAGGGGTAATCTATCAAGAGAAAAGAACAATAATAAACATTTTTGCACCTAACCAGGTTGCCTCAAAATACATGAGGCAAAGATTGAAAAAACTAAGAGGAAATTAGATGCCTCTACAATTATAGTGGGGGGCTTTAATATACCATTTTCACCATTTGAGAAAACATCTCAACAGAGAATCAATAAAGAAAGAAATACTTTGAATAATACATTAGAGGATCTGGACCTAATAGACATATACAGAACATTATACCCAACTGCAGCAGCGTATACATTCTTCTCAAGTGCACATGGATCATTTTCCAGGATAGACCAAATGCTGACCACAGAGCAACTCTCAATGAATTCAGAAAGATTGAAATTATAAAAGTAATTTATCTGGCTGCAATGGAATGAAGCTGGAAATCAGTAAGTGGCAGAAAACCAGATTAGGTGTGAAGATATGGAAGTTAAAGAACACGAACTTAGACAAAATGTGGGTCAAGGAGGAAATCGCAAAAGAAATCATAAACTATCTTGAAATAAATGAAAATGACAACAAAACATATCAAAACCTATAGGATGCAGCAAAAGCAGTACTGAGAGGGAAAATCCATAGAAATAAATGCCTATATTTGTTGGAGAAGATGCTGAGAGTCAGAGCAAAAGGGTTAAGCATTCAACAACCATGCTTCCTGGCAGATACACGTTAGTAAATGTCTCTAAGGTCTCTGCATACTACAGACGCAGAGGAGGAAGCAGACGTAGGAGGAAGCAGAGCGGGATGAACCCACCACTAAGAAGTTACTGTATAAATTCCTAAGAAAAACTATCTAGTAATACAGGAACAGGTAGCGCTCTCACGCACCAAGGTGAGATATTAGATAGACTAAGGCATTTAGGGCTAGAAACAATGTTTATACTTATGCCCCTTAGTAGACTGCCAGAGAAGGCAGTGTTTTGCTGTAGTAAGAGAAACATAGTGGGAGAGGTTAGGGGGGAATAATTTATGCATTGTTTTTAAGCTAAATAAAAGAAAGGGTCACAGTGAGCTCTGGGCTGTTTTTTGCCTGAGTGAGCTGCAGCCCTCTTCTTCATATGCATCAATTTGTCTGACTCTTCCTTTGCGTCGCACCCATGACAACAACATATGGCGCCCAACGTGGGGCTCGACTAGTCTTTTCTCATCGTCTGTTTCTCCGGATCAGTGCTGTGGAACTAAGGACTGTTGTTGCTGGGTCAGACGGTCCTTGAATCTTGTGTGGTGAGTCAAATAATCTTGATAGTCAAGGTAATGGGAAATCAGTCGGCTCAATTTGAGGAATATTCTAAGGTTTTAAAGACCCTGTTGAAGAATACTGGTGTGTCTGTGATGACCCACGAGTTGCTAGAACTCTTTTCTCTTGTACAAAAACATTGTTATTGATTTTAGCCGCAAGGGCGGAATGTGTTAAATTTGAAACAATGAAAACTAGTAATGAAATCATTGTGGCAAGCTTATTAAAAAGGGGAAACGGTTCCTCTTCAAGTATAGTCTTTGTGTAGTCTTATTTCTGTTGCTCTTGAACCATTACAGTTAAATGAAAATGAAGATATTAAAATGGATACTGCTATTGTTAAAACTGTAGCAGAACAAGCTAATGATGATTTTAATGAAAATATATATGAAAAAATTAATGAATGGGCAAAGACAGATAAACTCATGTTTAATAAAAAGAAAAGAAAGAAAAAGGGAGTTTATGAAACTTTTCCAGCGGTCGTTAAGCCGTCTGCTCCAAAAGATGATTTATTGTCTTTTGAACCAGTGCCTATAACCGCTGAACAAATATTAGAAATAGGTCAATGGGCTGGGGTTCCTCGCCAAGCTCAATATGATGATATTGCCATTGTACAAGTTCAATTTTGTTGCCTAGCTGCCTGGCGACAAATCTCCACCCCTGGACAGACTGTACAATCATTTTCAAAAATTGTTCAAGGAAATACTGAACCCTATGTTAAATTTGTTGCGTGGCTGGCAGATGTAGTCAACAAGACAGTAACTCAATCTGATCTTAAAGAAATGTTTATTCGGATGTTGGCTTTTGCTAATGCTAACAGTGAGTGTAAAAAGGCTTTACATCCAATAAAGGCAAATGGAGATACTGTACAGGATTATGTAAAGGCATGACAAGAGCTTAGGTCTAATATATATAACATGACCTTTTTTACAGCTGCTATAATGGGACGTAGTCATATAATTAATAATCTAAGTTGCTTTAAATGTGGAAATCCAAGTCTTATGAAAAAAGATTGCCGAGCCAGAACTGGTGTGAGAGCTCCATCTAGCGGCAATACCAACTCATGTGTGTCCAAAATGCCAGAAAGGGTTACACTGGGTCAATGAATGCCATTCTGAATATCATAAAAATGGCAGTTTCATTAATAAATCGGGAAACTTCCTAATGGGCCTTGCTCGGGGCCCTCAGACAAACAATATGAGCACTTCCCAACCTAGCTCAAATCTACCTAGTCAGCAACGGAGCAGCTCACTCCAGCCTGTAACAGAACTTAAAGCAGTTACCAAAAGCAGTAGAGCTGTCGATCCTCCCTCAGCTGAAACTAAGTTTATTACTCCTTCACTAAATATACCAAAAATAAGAACAGGAATTAAAGGTCCTATACCAAAAATCTGAACTTTCAGCCTAAGTGTACTCCTAAAAAGTAATAATCCAAAATATGTATGTTAAATATCTGTGTAAACTGCTAAATTAGAGCTTGACTGTATTTCTGCTGTTTAAGTTGTCTTAGCTGGTTGCTGATTATGAACAAAAGTGTTTCAGAGAACAAGCTTATATATTACAGGTAATACAGATTCCAGAAAAAATTCTAAAAACAGTAAAGTCAAAGATGTGAAATGATGGAGAGCTTGAACACAGCCATACCAAAAAAGTGAAAATTATGGGTCAAATTAGTAAGCTTCATGTTTCTGTTGGTGTGTCATAACTCTTTTTGCGTTTGTCTGTTTGTTCAGTGTCAGAGTATATTTTGATATCCCCGGATGGTGATATTAAATTGATAAATGAAAATTCTTACAAGAGCTCTACTAAAATTTGGTAAATTTGTTTAAGAGAATGTGTTCTATGAAGGTAAAATTTGTCTTGAGATAAAATCACTATAGTCTATGAGGTTAAGAATAGTTATGGAGAGTTTAAGGAAGCACTGTTTAAATGAAAATATTTAAATGGCTAATTCCAAAAAATCATTATTAAACAGAAAACCAACTTAATAATAATAATAAAAGTAACTTCATAACAGAAAAACCTGTCAGCAGCCAGCCTCCACTGCCAACTTGCCTCTAAAGGGCTGTTTCTAGTGTTACATGCTGCTAAGTATTTAAAATGAAGAAAAGTTATATTTGCATGCAACCAATTTAAATTATCATTGTAACAAGTTTGTTTAATGTTGATGGTAATTGTACGTTGTCAGAAGTTTGCTTGAAAACAGTTTCCAAAATCATTGTAGTAACTTAAGTATGGAAGGTATATAGAATGTGTTTTTATTCTTAAGGAAAAAGACAATAATTTTGTCCTAAAATAAAATGATTGGTTATTAAGAAAGAGTAAAATGCAGGACAAAAGCTAAAGGAATACAGAAAGTGCAAAAGGTGTGTGGAAAAGGAATTTTTGTGGTCAAAGCTAAGTAAATTTAAGCAGTCTGTCTTTAAGAATTTAAAGGCTTTAATGTCAGACAATATAATAATATAAAGTTAAAGTTTTATTCTTTCTCAAAGTTTCTCAAGTCAGGAGTCTGTTTTAGTAAAAGTTTACAAAGTTTTTCTCCTAAATAATCAGTATGCAATAAAGAAAGGCTGTTTTATCAAAATAGCTTCTTGTATTTTAACCTTATCGTTTCCATGGAGAAACAGGTCTTATCACTTTTAAAAAGAACACAATGTTCAAACCTGCTTTCTCGGAGTCAAATTCTGAAGAGTAGCTTTTGTTTCAAACTGTCACAAGTAACTTGGTCTTTTAAAGTTCATGTGATATAAGTTGAATGAAGTATTTTAAACTATTGTTTAATTAAAAGAAATTTTCTAATTTTATGAAAATCAAAGCTATATGAATAAAAAGTTCATATGAATACTTTAAGAGTGTATAAAATTCCTGAAAATACAATATTGTTTCAATATAATATTAAATAAAATATAATGTTATTAATCATAATTTTTAGTTATAAGTACAAAAAGAAAGCAGCCATTAAAGGCTGCCGGAGTAAT
>JAQZBX010062462.1:0-10451 GCA_029593785.1 Cabassous unicinctus
ATGTGGCAGGTTCTCAACCACTTGAGCCACATCCATTCTCCTTTGTTGCTGCTGAGGGTGTGTGGGTTAAAAGAAAAATAGTAGAGTTAGCAATGGTAGCAACAGGCTTACAGAGTGGTTGAGGCCAGGGAATTGTAAAGTGTTTCATTCTGTTCTGAGTTATCTTGTCTCTAAATGTTGCCAAAATGATATACTGGATAATATGGTAGCCAGGAAGGCAAGAACTCTAAATTCTTCTCACAACATGGTAATTGATGTGATGTGTCAACTTAGGCAAAGCAATTAATCTTTCTGTATCCAAGTCCCCATCTGTGAAATGGGGACTAAAATACTTATCACTAAGGTCCCCAAAAAGTTTCAGAGATTTATGCAATAATAGTCTCAGGATCTTTTAATATTTGGGACTCTTGGAAAGGAAAAATAGCTAAAACATAAAAAAAATGTTAAAGCCTTACTTTTCCAGCAAATAAATGTTTTTACATATTATTTTAGAAACTTACTTAAAATCATAAATATTTTAAATGATATATTGTTATGCATATGCAAAATTCTACAATGTTTATCCATTTATTTCATGCTAGGCAGCATAAATGTGAAAAATTAAATAAAACATATTAGCAATCTACCAAGATCTACCCAAAACATTTTTCAGAATTTTGAGACCATGACTAAGTTTAAGCATATGATTATGAGAATTATTGAGATAATTCATGTTAAATTCCCAGCACAATGTCTAGCACATAGTACAAACCCAAAAAACACCAAGTTATTAATTAAATATCAGTTATTCATAAAACTCTTAGTAGTAATAATATTCACTAGAGTTATAAAAATCCAGCCTACATAAATTTTACTATGGGTTCCATGGATTTTGTTTCTTACCAGTTCTCTTATATGTTTTTACATTATATACCCTCCAGTTAGCTCTTTCATGTCACTTTGAGCCATTTCCATGAAATAGTTGGCATGCACTTGATGTTCAATTTCACAACTTGCTTAAATTTTGTGTCAGTGGAATCAAACTCCATGGAATTAATAGAAATAAAATAATGATTATTTAATAATCATTATTACTATGTCAGCTTTTTGAATAGCCCAATATGTTATGTAAGATGAATTGAGCCTTAATTTAAAGTCTATGAAGAAACCTTTTTCTCCACTTTTGGCACATATAAAATCAGTTGAAAATGTGTTGCATCAAAACATAGGATTCTTTTTAATTGATCAGGAAAATATGAAAATATCTTCTTGTGGTTGGCCCTTAGAGATAGTAGGTTTCATAATGACAGGAAAAGAAAAGCTTATGCATAAATCCTGCCTCACAATAAATGAGATGATTTGTCCTTTTTAAAACACTTGACACGTCTGTTTTTTTTCTCCTAGGGCTTGCAAGATTTTGAAGGCATCTTCTCCTGAGATTAACCAAAACCTATGCTGTCTTTCTGGTTCTTCAGTGTGGAAACAGGTACTTATAGTAATATGGATAGTTTTTTTCTCTAGTTCCTATATAATTGTTCAGAGAAAAGTATTTTTGAACATTTAAACCAGTATTTGCTCATTTTAAAGTTTAGATTATTGACCATATTAATTACCCTACCTATCTGTTAGTTCAGGGAAGATTCCACTAAGAGTAATATGTCTCCTGAAGATATTCTTTCTCTATGAGTTAATCACAGCAACTTTTATTCCAATGCATTTCCTACTGGGTGAGATATTTATGTGTTGGTAGGAATACTGAGAGTTATAATTTCATGATTCCTTTTTAAAAGTCTATAAAAGGGTACTGCCATTTATTTAAAACATGTATCCATGCCATCTTTAAATTGGATAGTTACCCTGTCACCTTTTTATTTATCTAAATTTTATTTTAATGGCTAAGAGCTGTCATGTGTTTTGGACCTTTGCATTTTATCACCACTTTCATCACACGAGTAATTGATTTCCTATAACAGCTATTTTATTTTTGAAACAAATATTTTTATGACTTCCTGAAAGTGGCTGGAATGCAGCAGAAATCAACGTCATTGCAGTGCACATGCTGTGGCAATTCGAGTCTTTTATGGACCCCAGAAAATCATGTACTTAATGCAAACTCATTCCTGTTCCTGTAAACCCATTGTAGATGGGATCTTTTGATTAGATTGCTTCAGTTAAAAGCCTTTGATTAGACTGTGGGAAGCAGGATGGGTCTTAATCCCTTTACTGAAGTCCTTTATAAATGGAGGGCTAAAAAGCCACAGACACACAGGAAAAAAGCTGCAGAGATAGAGAGAAGCCAGGAGAGATGAGCCAACTCTGCCACTATGCCCTGCCTTGTACCTGATTACCCACAGCTGAGCTTGGGGAAAATTTGAACCTGGAGGAGAAGACAGAGACCAGCAGAGCTGTCATTGTGTCTTGCCAAGTGGCAGGAGTCCAGGATCACCAGCAGCCACCCTTCAGTGAGACAGCATCTCTTATGATGCCTTGATTTGGACATTTCCACAGCCTCAGAACTGTAAGATTTTAACCTAATAAATTCCAATTATAAAAGCCAATACATTTCGGGTATATAGCTCCCAGCAGCCTTTAGCAAACTAAAACATATGTTGAGGAGTTTTCAAAGCTCAATCATTATATGAAAAACTACCACCCATTTTTATTAGCTTTTGATATTGGTTGCACATATACAACTAAATTTCCCATTTTAACCACTTTCAAGCGCACAATTCAGTGGTATTACATCTTACTAATTTTTAAGAATGTGAAACTGAATTCTATGCCTCAACAAAAGTGAAACTTACTTTTGCTATCAAACTTTAATGACATTTCCAATTCATTAAAGTCATGAATGTTAAATACTCAAATGACTAGGACCTATTGTGTAAGAAAACTGAAGATGAATAAACTAAATATTGAAATAAGCTACCTCCATGCAACATTATAACTTAAAGATATGGAAACATATGTGAGAACAACTTTTTTATTTTTAATATTTTTAGCAATTGACTTTGAAATGTTATAAAGTCAAGGCCTTTTTTTTTTGTTCATTCAAGAATGCCATACTGCTGAAGTTTCCTTCCTTTTACTGAACAGTTTTAACATAAAGAATGCTTCAACATTTAAACAAATTTCTCAACATATCTCTATAATATATAAGATATCTCAACACAAGCATGCTATAGATATATTACTGAGTATATATAAATAGATACTGTTAATTTCTACATTTAATGCTCTTGATTCATGAATTTAATTAAACTTGTCAATCCAATATTATTTACTGAAGGCTACAAGGAAATGGCCTTCTAGCCAAAAATATTTGATTACATATGTTTTAGTTTGCTAGGTTGCTGGAATGCAATATACCAGAAATGGGTTGATTTTTTTTAAAGGAGTATACTTTATAATTTTTTAACAAAGATACTTAGATTACAAAAATGTTACATAAAAAATATGGGGGATTCCCATATGCCCCTCTCCCTATCCCTTGCACATTTTCTCACATTACCAACATCCTTCATTTGTGTGGTACATTTGTTGCAATTGTTGTACACATTTTGGAGCATTGCCACTAAGCATGGATTATAGTTTACATTGTAGTTTACATTCTCTCCCGCATAATTTTGTAAGTTATGACAAGATACATAATGGCCTGTATCTGTCATTGCAATTTCATTCAAGGCAATTCACAAGTCCTGAAAATGGCCCCATTTTACATGCATTTTTCCCTTTCCCTCCCTTCAGAGCCTCCAGTGACCACTGTCTCTATATCAATGATAACAGTTGCTCCATTGCTAGAATCACAATAAGTCTATAGTAGAATAACACTGTCTACTCTAGTCCATAGTTCATTCCCCAACCCTGAGGATTCTGGTATGGTGATGCTGCCTGCACCTCTAATTGAGAGGGGACTTAGACCCCACGAGGCAGATAGATGGAACTATCTTGCTTGCAGTTGCAGACATTCTCTGTTCCTTGGGACGGTCATTGCCCATTATCATCTCCATGTTAGTTGTCCTGGGTGAGTACAATGAACTGGAGAGCAGGTGTTGCTATACTTTGAGATTCAGGGCCCAACTGGCACATGGAAAGCCCAAGGATTTAAGTCTCTTGGACATACACCTATTCACACTAGCACTAACTATAGGTTCAAATAGAAGGGGCAGAAGAGCCACGTGTAAGGAAACCACAACTGAGTCTAACTCTGTCACACTGGGGAGCATAAATTGCAAAGTAGGGCCAAATAGCTGGTTGCCAAACTCCTGAACTCCCTGCTTTGCCTCTAGTGTCTGGGTGTCTCCAGAACCCTCAGGAGACCCACTATTTGAGGCAATATTTACTTTGGCAGTCAATGAGATCCTTCTGAGACATGCATAAACATAACCTCCGGAATGACCTCCAACACACTTGGAAGTCTTTTAGCCATATGAAATCATTTGTCTTTATTCTTTCCCCCTTTTAGCCAAGGTCTTTTTCTGGGTGCATTGCTAGTTGGTGGTTGGTAGTAATCCCTTGGTGCCAGGGAAGCTCATCCCTGGGAGTCATGTCCTAAACTGGGGGGAAGGTAATGCATTTATATGCTGAGTTTGGCTTAGAGAGAGGCAACATTTGAGCAACTAGTAGGCTATCATAAGGTAAATTTTATGCACCCTATAATACTAGGCTAGGTTTCAATTTCAAAAGTAAATGTTCATAAGTACAGTCATCACTATGAAGGGCCTATCAAATGTCCATCCTCCTTCATTAGCCACTGCCCCTGTATTCAGTGGATTCTTGCTGTCTCATTAGAGAATGTGGCAGAGCTCCCCAGGATGGGAATTTGATATTTTTTGGTTATTGTGTGACTCTCCACCCACTGTGACAATGCCCCATGAACACCTGAATACATTCATATGCCTTAAAGATATGCCCCAGTTGAATCTCCTCCCATGCATCCCCCATCTTTGTCACCCCACACCAATGGTCCTCCCCTGCCTCAGTTGTAACCCTTCTGTGATCCAAAACTTCTTCAAAATTGAAGCCACCAAAATAACTGAATATAATTAATAGGAAAATGATATAATAATGATAGATTTAAAAATAATGAATGATATATAAATTTTTTTAAAAATGGAAATAATAAAAAATATAAAAAAATATAAAAAATATAAAATAAAAAAAAATTAACATTATGTCTTTCATCACTGTAACATCTATTGTCTTGAATGTACAGTGACATTTTCTTCTATTTATTTTTTTTTTCATTTTTGTCTTCAAAAAAGCTTTAGGTTACAGAAAAGTCACATATAGAATATATGTGATTTGCATATACCCAACATCCTCCCTCTTGCCCCCTTTCCCCTATTAATAAAATTTTACATGTGGCTAGTACATTTGTTTCAATTGATGTACAAATATTGAAACATTGCTAATAACTATGGTAAATGATTTACAATAATGGTTTATATTTTGGATCATACACCTTTATAGATTTTTGATGAACTTTAACATGGTCTGTATCCATCATTGCAAGATCATGTAGAACAATTCCATCACCCCTAAAATGCCCCTTGTTCCATCTATTCTATTCCTCCCTACCCTTCCCCTTGGGACCCATGGAAACCACCAAGATTAACTCATTGAAGGACAAGATTCATAGCTACTTGCAACAACATTGAGGGCTTGACAAACTAGCCAGTTCTCTCCTATTAGGAACTGCCTATACTCTTGAGAGACTCCTGCCCCTCTATTTATGATCATAGCAGGGCTCCCCAGGATGGAGTCCAACACCTTCCTGCTCATCCTGGAGTCCACCCACTGATCCAACACACTCTGACAAGATGATCACTATGTACTCCCTAGAAGCCTGCCCCAGGTACACACTGTCCCACAAGCCGCCCCCCCCCATATCCAACACCTTAAACCAGTAACTTTACCTTGCCATTTTTGTAAACGAATATTCCCAATGCTCTAGTTTCAACTACATACCCACAAATCCCCATAATTCACCTGGTCCTTCCCCCAACCCATCCCCCAGTTCCATGGACAGTCCAACCTACCCTCCTTAGCCTACCCACCACACAGACCAGCACTACCCTCCCCAATAGCATCACTGCACCACTGTGATGCCCATCCACTTCGCAACTACACCCTTCCAACCTATCATAGATTTTGCCCATATTGGCATTGACTCACAGCCTTCTTCTTCCTTTCTGTCTCCTGTAAACCTATCTTCCAGACTTTTGCTCTGTGAGTCTGTTCAATTTGCTTAATTCATATCTGTGAGGTCATTTAATATTTGTCTTTCAGTGCCTGGCTTGTTTCACTCAACATAAGGTCTTCAAGATTCATCCATGTTATCCCATGTGTTAATACTGCATTCCTTCTTACAACTGAGTAATATTCCATAGTATATATGTGCCACAATTTATCTATTCATCTGTTCATGAACATTTGGGTTGATTCCAACTTTTGGCAATAGTGAAAAATGCCAGTATGAACATTGGTGTGCATATATCTGTTTGCATCCTTGCTTTCAGTTCTCCTGGGTATATACTCAGCAATGGAATTGTTGGATCATATGGCAGTTCTATAGTTAGCTTTCTGAAGAACTGCCAAATTGTCCTCCACAATGGCTGCACCATTCTGCATTCCCACCAGCAGTGGATGAGGGGTCCCATTCTACCACATCCTCTCTAACACTTGTAGACCTCTGTTTTTTTAATAGTCACCAGTCTAATTGGTGTAAGATGATATCTCATTGTGGTTTTTTATTTGTATTTCCCTATTTGCTAGTAATGTTGAGCATCTTTTCATGTGCTTTTTGCCATTTGTATTTCTTCTTTTGAGAAGTGTCTATTCAAGTCACTTGCCCATTTTTTAAAAGGGGTGTTTGTCTTTTTATATTCAAGGTATAGGATTTCTTTATATATGCTGGATATTAGGCCCATATCAGATCTATGGTTAACAAATATTCTCTCCCATTGAGTAGGCTGCCTTTTCACTTTCTTGACAAACTCCTTTGAGTTGCAAAATTTTTTAATTTTGAGGAGGTCCCATTTATCTATTTTTTCTTTCGTTGTTCATGCTTTAGGTATAAAGTTCATGAGACATCTCCTAATACAATATCCTGTAGATGCTTCCCTACATTATTTCTGAGATCTTTATGGTCTTGGCTTTTGTATTTATATCTTTGATCCATCTTGAGTTAAATTGTGTATAAGGTGTGAGATCGTGTTCCTTTCTCATTCTTTTGGATATGGATATCCAGTTCTCCAAGCACCATTTGTTGAAGAGGGCATTCTCTCCCAGTTGAGTGGGCTTGGTGGCCTTGTTCAATACCAACTGATTGTAAATGTGGGGATCTATATTAGAACACTCAATTTGTTTCCATTGGTCAGTATGTTGATCTTTGTGCCAATATCATGGAGTTTTGAGCACTGTAGCTTTCTAATGTGTTTTAAAGTCAGGTAGTGTGATTCTTCTGATTTCCTTTTTCTTTTTCAATATGTCTTTGGCTTTTTGGGGCCTCTTGCTCTTCCAAATAAATTTTGTAGGTAGCTTTTCCAATTCAGTAAAAAATATTGTGGTAAATTTTATTGGTATTGCATTAAATCTGTAAATCAGTTTGGGTAGGATGGACATCTTAATGAGGTTTAGTCTACCTTCCATTTACTTAAGTCTACCTTCCATTTTTTTAAGTCTTCTTTGATTTCCTTTAACAGATTTGTGTAGTTTTCTGCATACAAGTCTTTTACACTTTTAATTAAATTTATTCCTAGGTATTTGATTCCTTTAGTTGCTATTGTAAGTGGATTTTTTTCTTGATTCATTTCTTATGTTGTTGAATATGATTAGCAAGTATTTTGTTGAGGGTTTTTGCAGCTAGGGTCAGTAGAGTGATTAGCATATAGTTTTCCTTTCTTGTGGTGTCTTTGTTTGGCTTTTGTATTAGGGTCATGTTGGCATAATAGAAAGAATTAGGCAATGTTCCCACCACTTCTATTTTTTGGAAGAGTTTAAGCAGGATTGGTGTTAGTTCTTTCCAGAATACATGGTAGAATTCACCTGTGAAGCTGTTTGGTCCTGCATTCTTCTTAGTTGGGAGGTTTTGATGATTAATTCTATCATGTTACATTGATTGTTCTGTTGAGTTCATCAGTTTCTTCTTTCATCTATGTAGCTGCTTGTGTGTTTCTAGGAATTTGTCCATTTCCTCTAAATTATCCATCTTGTCGGCATATAATTTTTCAAAGTATTCTTTTATGATATTCTTTATTTCTATGGGGTCAATGATGATATCCCATTCCTCATTTCTTATTTTATATATTTGCATCTTCTCTCTTTTTTCCTTTGTTAGTGTAACTAAGGATTTCTCAATTTTATTGATCTTCTCAAAGAACCAGCTTTTGGTTTTGTTTATTTTTTCTAGTGCTTTCTTATTTTCTATTTCATTTAGTTCTGTACTAATCTTTGTTATTTCCTTCTTTTTACTTCCTTTGGGGTTAGTTTATTTTTCTTTTTCTAATTCCTCCAGGTGTGCAGTTAGGTCTTTGATTTTAGTTCTTTCTTCTTTTTTGATATATGAATTTATGGCTATGAATTTCCCTCTCAGTACAGATTTTGCTGCATCCCAGAAGTTTTGATATGTTGTGTTGTCATTTTCATTCATTTTAAGGTAGTTACTGGTTTCTTTTGAGATTTCCTCCTTGACCCACCATTTGTCTAAGAGTGTGTTGTTTAACTTCTATATGTTTATGCCTAATATGGCTCTCTGGCCCTTACTGATTTCCAGCTTCTTTCCATTGTGATCAGAGAAATTACTTTGTATAATTTCAATCTTTCTGAATTCATTGAGATTTGTTCTGTGGCCTAGCATGTGGTCTATCCTGGAGAATGACCCATGTGCACTTGAGAAGAATGTATATCCTGCTGCATTTGTGTGTGATGTTCTATATGTGTCTATTAGGGCCAGATTCTCTAATGTATTATTCAAGGTTTTTGTTTCTTTATTGATTCTCTGTCAAGATGTTCTGTCTAATAGTGATAATGGTGTACTAACATCCACCACTATAATTATATAGGCTTTATTTCTCCACTTAGTTTTTTCAATGTTTGCCTAATGTATCTTGAGGCACCTTGGTTAGGTGCATAAAGAACAATTGTACTTTCTTGTTAGTAGATTACCCATTTTATTAATATATAGTGTCTTTCTTTGTCTCTTACTAGTTTTGCATTTAAAGTCTCTTATTTCCAATATTATAGCTTATCCCACCCTTTTTTGGTTATTGATTGCATGTAAAATACTTTTCCAACCATTCACTTTCAACTTTCTTGTGTCCTTGGGTCTAAGGTGGGCTTCTTATAGACATTATATAGATGGGTCATATTTCATAATCCATTCTGCCAATCTGTGTCTCTTGGCTGGAGAATTTAATCCATTAACATTCAGTGTTATTACTGTCAAGGAATTACTTACATTAGCTATATTTTCTTTAGGTTGATGTATGCTATATGTTGCTTTTATTTCTCTTTTTATCTTTCAGTTATTCTTACACTCTCCTCCAACTCTCTATTTCCTGTTTTTCCTTTCAACCTACAGAATTCCCTTTTAGTATTTCTTAAAGGGCATATTTCTTATTGAAAAACTCTCTTAATTTCTGTTTATCTGTGAATATTTTGAATTCTCTCTCATTTTTGAATGGTAGCTTTGCTGGATAGAGAATTCTTGGCTGGATGTTTTTTTTCTTTTAGCACCCTAACTATCATACCACTGCCTTCTTGCCTCCATGGTTTCAGATGAGAAATCAGCACTTAAACTTATCAAGCTTCCATTGTGTGTGATGACTCTCTTTTCTCTTGCTGTTTTCAGTATTATCTCTTTGTCTTGAGCATTGGACAATTTGACAAGTATATGTCTTGGAGCAGGCCTGTTAGGATTTATACTCTTTGGGGTGTGCTCTGCTTCCTGGATATATACATCCATGTCCCTCAATAGGGTTGGGAAATTTTCAGCCATAATTTCTTCCAACACTCCTTCTGTCCTCTTTCCTTTATTGTCTTCCACTGGGATGCTTATAATGCTTATGTTTGTGTGTTTCTTGCTGTCATTCAAATCCCTAAGTCCCAGCTGGATTTTTTATATCTTTTTCTGTCTCTGTTCTACTATCTGATTTCAGCTGTACTGTCTTCCACATCACTGATTCTTCCCTCTTCCTGTCCAAATCTGCTGTTATGTGCTTCCAGTGTATTTTTTATTTCTTGCATTGTGCCATTCATTACCATCATATCTGTTTTCTTTTTATGTATGTTTACAATTTCTTCAGTATGTTTCCCCAGTTTCTTCTTAATATCCTTAATCTCTTCCTTCACTTCATTAAGGTGATTTCATGATATTTGTTTGGACATCTCTGATTGGTTGTTCCATGTTCTGCATCTCCTCCTGATTTTTAGATTTTTCACTGGACTGGGCCATGTCTTCTTGTTTCTTC
>JAQZBX010062463.1:6507-16979 GCA_029593785.1 Cabassous unicinctus
AGAGGTAAGAAGCCCTGGGGGAGACATGGGGATGGAACTATGAAAGTGAGCACAAAATGCATGGAACTTTGTAGCTCATCTAACATCCACCAGAGAGCATCCACCCCAGAGGAGTCACTGAGCACACAGGTGGACAGTGTGACTCATCCAGCAGATATCATCCAGCAACACCCTGACAACCCCAATGCTGAAATATTCGTGTCATGAATATAGTAAACCATGATGGCCTAGGCTCAGAGAATGGGCTCCCTCTCATCAAGGATGATCCAATTACTGCTGTTGCTGTAGACAGCAGAGACTTTCTCTATATCCTTAGTGTTCTACCATCTTTTGAGGAGACAAACCAACCACTTGGTAAGCAAGTTGATTACTTCAGTTTTTCATCCTGGAAGAAGCTGAAATTCACATTACTGGGTAAGAATTTACCTTCTTTGCCCACATTGCCTCAATTAGCATGGCTATCCAAAGGCTCAGAGAATATCTGATTTACCAAAATATTGCCCCTGACAAAGGATCTACATTTTGGCAAAGGAAGTATGGACCATGAGCCACTGATTCTACATATATGGCGGCACCAAGAAGCCACCAACCTGATATACCATTGAAGTGACTTTCTATAGGTGCAGCTAAGACTTCACTTTGGGTATGACATCATGCATGTTAAGATGCTACCCTTTAAGGTATAGCATATATTGAACCTACAGTCATTACATGGCCTACATCCCTGAAAGAATACATCAGATTAGGAACCAAAGCATTAAGATAGAAATAGCTACTCTTAGCACCATTTTCAGTGACTCACTTGGAGAATTTGTGCCTTCTGTCCCTGCAATATCAGGCTTTGTGGATTATAGGTATATTCCTGGGAAGGAAGGTTTATACCAGAAGGACACAATTCAGGTTCCACTAAACCTAAGGCTACTGCTACCACCTAGTCATGCCAATAGGTTGACTGAGGTATTTGGAGATATTATTGCTACTATATAATAACGACAAGGGAAAATATGTTTGATCTCAGGGAGGTTACTGGGGATGCCTCTTGGTGTTCAATGTCCAGTGATAGCTATGACTTGGTAGTTGTAGCAACTAAGCCTAACAAAAGTCTAAACTGGGGGATTAGACATCTCAGAAAAGAGAGTCTGGGTTACTCCACCTGGCACATAACCTAGAGTAGCTGTAGGTGAGAGGAAAATGGAAAACAAGTAGAAGAAAATGGTGAATATTAATTATGATATTTGGGCCAAGCTGCAGTAGTAGAACTACAACTGGTCCTACTCACAATCTTATTATAAGTCTGTGTTTTAGTTTGCTAAAGCTGCTGGGAGAAAAATACCAGAAATGGGTTGGTTTTACAATAGGGATTTATTAGGGGACCACCTTACATTTCCAAGGCTGTGAAGATGTCTGAATCAAGCCATCATCAGAGATACCATCTCACCAAATTGCAGCTGAGGGCGATCCAGGACTCCTGCAGGTAGAAAGGCAAAATGGCGGGTCTGCTGGCCTCTCTCTGCTTTCTCCTCCAGGCTCGCTTTCTCCCCTGAGCTTAGCTGTGGGTGATCAGGCACACTGCTCATCTCTCCCTTCTCCTCACTTGGGGATGCTCTGCTGATTCCAGCCTCCAGCCTCTCTCTCTCACCTTCACATGGTTTCTCTTTCTTTCTGTAGCTGTAGGCAATCCTGGAGTCTTCTCTCACATGGCAGGGTAAAATAGCAGCTGTCTTTCCCTGTGTCTCTCTGCATGTTGCTCCCATTTATATGAGACTACAGTAAAAGGATTAGGATCCACCCTCAATCCCACAATGTAATCAAAGGCTCTTAACTGAAGGGATCTAATCAAAAGTAATGAAAAGGAATCATTTCGCTTAAGAACATAATTTTCTGGGGCCCACAAAAGACTCAAACCAGGATGGTCTGTTGTGTGTTTTTGTTTTTTTAAAATAATTTTGTCTGTTCACCTTTTGGAGAATTCCTTATAGGGGAAAGTGAAGTTAACATGGGACATGAGTGGATCTGAGTGGTATAAGGAGTTAATTGTATCTGATGACATTGCTACCCTACCTATACCCTCTAAGTACTTACTGTTTCCAAACACACATACATACAGTTATTTGCAAGTCATTCTGAATGAGAGCTCTTTCTGGCCATCAGAGCATGTTAAACCCACATATAACAGGCTGGGAGTTGAAGACCTGTGAACAGCATCAACAAATGACAAACAAATTAGTGGATACATACTTCATTTTTCGCACCTTTTGTGTGAAGCTCTGAGGCATGATTGTCCCCCAGAGGTCATCAGTGGGACTGAGAGCTAATTACTCACAGTGGTAGGCTGATTATTAACACCCTCCATTGGCTTCATTCCCTTCTCACTGGAATTACCTCCCAAAATATGACTAAAATCTACTTTCATGGTCTGCTTCTAAAGGAACCCAATTTAAGACAAGAGATTTTAAACTCAGGTCCATCTGAAACCAAAGTATAAGCTCTTAACCACTATGCTATCTTGGAATGTCTCTCAAAATATGTCTTTGGATTACCTGGGGATGACTTAAAAATAAAGACTCCTAAAAAAACAAAAACAAAAACAAAAAAATGAAGACTCCTAGACAGATAGGTCTTAAACACTGTAGTTTGAAGATCATTTTAGTATTTTGAATACCAGTTAAACATTTCCAAGGCTAAAGAGGATTTTCTTTCAATGTGTAATAATTCTAGACAACTTCAAGTTGCTTAGATGGGCCCTAAATGCATATATATATATGTGTGTGTGTGTGTGTGTGTGTGTATACATATGTATGTATATGTGTGTGTATATATATATATCTTATTGGTCTATATATATATATATATATATATGTATATTGGTTATACTTTAAATACATTTCAATATTCACAGTAGGTCAAGAAAGAGTATTAAACCAGGTAATATTAGAAAATTTTATTCTAGAAAACCCAAATCCAAGGAGCAGAAAAAATGGCTTGCAGTTAAGGATTTCTGATCTTTCATTCTATATCTACCAACAATTTCCCATGAGACCCTGAAAAGGCTAGTTAACATCTTAGTGTCTGAGCTTCCTTAGGTGTTCAATGGGACTCATAACCCTTATAGTATAAGGGCACTAAGCAAATGAATTATTTAATGTCAAATCTGTAATTTGTCACACAATATTATTTTGAAGATGCCCATATATTATTCATTGTTGAATGCACTTATTTTACATTATTAGAATATCCAGTCACTTACAAATGTCATATATAACACATTATTAATAGGTGGCAATAAATACATGCTGTGGGATAGTTTTAGATAAAGTGAGTTAATCCTAGTTATGCCAGAGTAAAATGTATTAGAGCTCTATAAAAAAGATGAATCTAACCTTCAGGGTGAATGATAAACAAGATTATATTTATTTGAGGTTCAGTAGACCCCATGACATTCAGGAATTTAACATCATAGTTTGTGTTCTTCGTGTGCAACCTCAGAGGTTCATGTCACAGAGTCTTCTATAGTTTTGTGGTGACATGAACTGGACTCAATGTTGAGAGCCAGTCACTCTGCCCTGAGACGGCAGAGCTGGCTTCCCCTCATTTATGACTTCCCTTGGTTCTGTTCTCCTCCACTCTCATATGCAGTAGCTCTCCTTAAGTGATAAAAACTTAGTATATTTGTGATAAATGGCCCTTGTGGGAGAAATAAACCATTGCTAGTGCTGGTGATGAAACTGAAGGAGTCTTCAAAGTGCTTATTCTTAGCCAGAAAAGAGAGATTTTTAATAAATTAAACAGTGGAATGTTGAACTTGGCAGACTCAGATCCATGATATGATAGAGTCCACCAAACAGGTGCATGGCAACCAGAAAAATCATTTCATGAAATTATTTTAACAAGTGTCCCCATAAAAATAAAAATTTTATTTATTTTTATATTTTCCGCCTTTTAAAAAATGATTAATCGGAAGAGTTAGAAAAGAAGTTTAAAATTTTACTTTGTAACATTGTATAGGAGACATTATATCTTACAGTAGTGCTCTTTCATAATTTTAATTGGTTTTTAGCTGTTTGGATTTTGTGGGGAGGAAATCAAACTCCAAACATAAATGTTACCTCCTCCTTTTTAAGATTTGAACCATTAAAACCTTATTTTGTTGTATCAGCACTACAGAAACAATGTTAAATAATAGATACCTGACATGCTTCTATTGTTTCTTAACTTTAATTAGAATATTTCTAGTTTTTCCCAAAGTATATTTTATAGAACAGTAGTCCTTTCTGAATAAAAAAAAAAAAATCTTGACAAATTAAGCGTTCGATATTTGCCATGCTTTGCTCCCATCTTGGAGAGTCAAAGAGCATATTCACCTATTAAACACACTGAGCAGTACTGTAGTTTAACTTCCTATGGTTTAATTTTATTTAATTCTGAGGTTTAAAAAATCTTCCAGAGATTAGAAAAATAAAGAACAGTTCCCAACTGTCTTATGAAGCGAGCATGACCTCAATACTACAGTAAAAGAGAATAAATTGTATTTAAATCAATTTTTAATCTATCCTCAAGAGAGTTGGCAGGTGTACAGTCAAAAAATCCTGCCATAAAGTCTCCACTGGTCACTGTAGAATGGATTCTATGCCCTCTAACCATTGAAAAGGAGCCACAATTGAAAGCTTCCCAAAGTGAGTAATTTCCACGTAAAGAATGTGAACAATTATTGTGCTAGAGATTGTTGACCTCTCAGCTACTAAATTCGGAGACAAAATACACCAACCCTTTACTTTTGCGGACTTCTGGATCTGTTTAAACTAAGAAATATAAAGCAAATTGTGGAAAAATTTGAATTGCAACACTTTATCCTGCTTGGATCCTAATTTTATTTCAATTCATGCTGCATTTCAATTACATGCTGCAATTGCCATCCAAGATCCTCCCTCTTGGATCATCTTTGTTCATCAAAGCAGCCTCATTGCCAATAAAAATGACTACAAAATAAATAACTTTGATGAAGTCAAACTCAAAATGCATTTATACAAATTAAAACCTCCTTTCTCTTTCATATTTCAGGTGTCCACATGAAAGTTAGTTTGAAAATGTTTAAAAACGTTTTGCTTTGGTTAGTTTATCCATATTCTGAAGTGAGATTTGCTTAACATTCTCTTTGTGTGTTACTTGATGAAGTTTTGACACCATACCTCCATTTCTTTTCTATACTTAGGGACGATATATATATTTTGATAATTATCTATCCTCCAAAGATTTCAGTACCTCGCCTGTGAGCCTTCATAGCAGTCGTTTCAGACAACTTTTAAAAGTTTCCATTTCAGTCATGTTTATTTGCATATTTTGTTTTTCAATCTTTTCCAGAGTCACTGTTGATCATTTTAATTCTCCTAAAATGTGTCATTTTTCCCTATCTAAAAAAATCCAAGAACTATATTATTCATGGCTATAGCAAAAGGTACCTTATACCACTTTTTCTCCTTTAACCTTTTGCTCAACTTGGGAAGGAAAGAGAAACAAGAGAAAGAGAATGTGTCTCAGTTTGCCATGGCTGCTGTAATAAAATACCACAGACTAGATGGCTTACACGACAGTTTATTGTCTCACAATTTTGGAGCCTGGAAGTCCAAATCACGGTGTTGGCAGGGCCATTCTTCCTCTAAGATCTGTTGGGTTTTTGTGGTTTGCTGACAGTCCGGGCATAAACCAATCTGTGCCTCCATCCCAGGGCCGTCTTCTCTCTGTCTCCTACTTCTGCTCACTGTATCCAAATTTCCTCTGCTTATAAGGACACAAGTCATACTGGATTAAGGGCTCATCCTAACACAGTTTGGCTTCATCCCAACTAATAACATTCTCAAAACATCCTTTTCCAAATGGACCAGGTGTTAGGACTTGATGATATCTTTTTTAGGGGGTATGAGACAATCCATAACACACCAATAGGAGTAAAAAGCAAAGATAGAATGAAAGAGAACCTGTGTGAGACAATGGAATATAAAAAACTGCTTTATCATTCCTTTTTGCAGACCTCTTAAAAGGGGGGTTATTATTTAAGAAAGGTGAAGGATGGGCTTTCAGGCCATTTCAACCACATTTCCTCACCTATAAAAATGATTAATACCAACTATACCCAACTTTTGGCATAAAGACTTGGTAAAATACCCTATAGTTACATGTTCCCTGAAATATAATCCTACAGAAATAAAAACTATCAGTATTCCTTTATGGATATCTCCAATCCTACTCACTCTCCTCTACCAAATTTCCATTTTCAAATTGTCCTTTATGCAGTGTTGGGGATGATGGCCTAAAACTATATACTTTACTGATGGCAGGTTCTGGCTGGACACAAGACTGTCCAAGAAAAAAAGGCCTTGTATGATCACTTGATATATTTATTATCAGTGATAAGTTAATATAACCACCAACATGATCTTCTAGATCAAGTTTTAGAGAAAATGTCAAATAAAATTGTAACTTTAGAACTACTGCTGTCCTCCTCTAAAGAATCAGTACAACATCGAAAAAGAGGAAATGGCCCATAGCCCACCTAGCTCGCTTCTGTTCATTACCCTCTCTTTTTGTGTACTCTTCTGTCTAATTTCCCACCTCTGACCTGGCAATTTGTAGTTGGCACAATGCTAATTGCTGCTGGAAAAGAGATTTGATTTCTTTCCTATCTACTTCACCATCATTTCCCTATAATTGTATGTCTGTGCAAACACCAATGGCAATATCCTGCTGCTAAAGAGAGTTTACACTTCCTGAAAGGCATCATTTTAGGTTCCACAAATGCCTCCAACCTCCTTTCTGTCTATGCAATCACTCCTGTAGGTGGCAAATAGTATTTTGGTCATCAAGAGTAAGGAAATGAAAACCAAAAAAGAAAAAAGGGTAAACTAATTGAAGCCCAAGGTGTTAAGTCCTGGAAAGATTCTGTAGCTCATTAAAATACACTTTAATGAAGTGTATTTCTTTAGAGGAAAATAACCAAATGTGATGTCCATTTCTGATACTATCTGAAAGTATCAATTTGCATATCTAGAGAGAGTCTAGAGGAGGGGCAGGTGCTACTCGTCCTCGGTAGAACTTTGTGGAGAAATTTGCATATCCAAAGCCAAAAACTGGAGACATTGTATTAAAAATGAACTTCATGAATTTCATGAGTTTATTTTTGGAAGCTTGAGAAGGGAGGACCATCTCATGAATGCAAAAATATTTAGATAAGCAAGGGCAAGAAGCACATTGGCTGTGTTATAGAGGCACAAAACAGTTTTCTCAACTCCTCCTTCTTCTCCACCAGCTAACTAGATTTTTGAAAGATGAAATGACCAAGGTGGTTCAGCAAGGACCAAGCAAATCAGGTGAACAACTGTAAATGGGTCATGTAAATGACCCATGCTGGGAGCCACAGATAGTTATATGTGACTTGGGACACTAGTATTTGTATAACATTTAATTTACAGATCACCCTCAACACTGGATCCTTGCATTCACCCTGTGCTTGAGGTACTATTCTGATTATGTTCCTAGTTTTTAAGTGGAAAAAAGAAGCTAAAACCCAGAGATGTTAAATGACTGGGTCATTACTTTCTAGCTACTAAACACCGATCCAGGACTCAGACCCAGGGGGCCCCAGTCTCATGTTTGCCCACCACCTTCCAGCAGTTATCCGTGTTGTGGGGAGGTATGATGCACCATATAAAATAACAGAAAATGAAAATGAGCATGGAACACTAGAGCAGTCTCCCCACTTGCTGACAAGGTGCAGGTAGATGGTCCAGACAGCAGATTTGACTACTTGTATGTGGATCTGAAGCAAATCCAAGGCCAGCTGGAAGGATTCTTACACAACTTATAGAGTAGTTTTCAAAGGATAATGATCAGTTTCTACATTAAAAGAAAGTTTTCACAGACATCCACATGACTGTACTTGTATTTTTAGAATCTAGTCACTGAGAAGATACATGATGCTAAAAATTTTATGAATTTATTAACACTTTAAAATGAATATCTATTTTAATAACCAAAAATAAGATGTATAGCCATATGAAAAATGCTCCTACATATGTGTGTAAAACACACATTTATTCAATCTGCAAGCAATGCGTAGATTCCCATTCCACTTGTTGCCAATGCAGGGACCCTGGGGTAGATAGATTCTTCAGGATCCTTTGCTTCTATTGCTCATTCGGTTATTCACCACAAAAGACATAGAAAACTTCTCTTGCAACTCTCTCTCATGCTGTCATCTCATGTATTTTTAAAATCATTTTTTAAATGTTTGAAATATAGAACATTCAAAGGCATCTTCCTGTGTTTGGAAAACTTTACTCAGTGGTCTCTGAACTTGGAATTTAGACTTTCCAAGACTCTGACCATTTATTATAACCATTTTTACTCTTCCTGAGTTTTCCTGAAAGGTGTAGAAATTGGTCTTCAAAACATTCAGATAATAGAAAAGGATGAAAAGGCTTTCGAGATGACTCCTTCACCCTGTTTCAAATTGTTCTTTAGGGGAGGACATAACATTCTTGTCTCCCTTATAATACATGCCAGCTATCGAATTGGTATTTCTAAACCATGATCAGAGCTGTCCTCAGAGCCTCATGCCAGGCTCCCCTGGTTTTCTACATTAGCTTATAGTTACATGGTTTCTCTGCTCCAAGAAAAAGCCCGGAGACAACTTTGCTGTCAAAAATGTGTTTTTCCCTAAGTGGGAGGTAAATAGATCTCTACATCCCCAGCCGGGAAGAAGAAATGAGATGCCAAGCGTGATGTCCACTAATCATCTACCTTTCAGGGCTTGATTTGGTAATTTTCTCTGTGGATGAAGAAGCTGACAGAAATGCTTTCAAGATGAAGAGGAGGCTTGTAAACCTGCCTGACTTATTCTTTTCTGCCTGAAAGCAATAAACATCTGTTTTCTTGATAAAGTAACCAGGTTCATATTTGAGGGGAACAAGGCTATTTAGTTGGCTTTCAATTATTGATTCTTCTTGAGTACATTACCCTGAGGGCTCTGTGCAGTGAAACACTGAATGTTACCCAAAAACCTCTAGATTTTCTTATATATTCTGCCAATGGCCCATATTCCATACCATAAGACCTTTTTTTTTTCATGCTATAAAATATTTACAAATGCTGTTGAGCCCAGGAAGCAGGTAATAGCTGTTCACTTTGACTAAGATATTAGAGTAGGCCAAAGCTTAGAGAAGATAATCTCAGGTATCAATGAAGCCCACCCTTGAAAAGGTGAAAGTCATTTCTTTGAACCTAGATAAGCAAAAACATCTTGAAAGAGATGAGACTTTTTATTTTTTGTTTGTCATGCCTGGGTCTCATGGCCATACTTACAGCACTCAGACCATTGGTTCTTGACTAAGAAAAGTTTATTTTTATTATCTGCCATTTTTAAGATAACAAAAAATTGATCTACTACTCATTCACTTATTCAAAAGTTTTTGAGTATCTCTATGTGCTGACATTATTTTAGTTACTTAAAATACAATAGAAAAACAAGACAATAATTCCTGCCCTTCTAGAAACTTATATTCCCAGCAAGATGTCAAGAAATTGTATATTGTGGGGGGAAATTTGAGCAGAATAATGGAAATCAGGAATGCTAAGAAGGGGTAGGGGCGGTGGACATTTGCAATTTAAAATAGGGTAATCACGATAAGCCTCAATGAAAAGATGGCATTTGAACAAAGGCTTAAAGGAGGTGAGAGAGCTCTCCATAGATATTGAAAGAAGAACAATCTCAGCAGAAGGGAAAACCAGTTTAAAAGCTATAAAGCCAGTGCATGCCTGGAAACTTCAGGGAGCACCAAGGGGACCACTGGGAGAGGAGAGAGCAACATGCAAGAGACAAGGTATAAAGTCAGAGAAGGAAGGAAAAGTGGGGAGGATGGAAAGAGGGATCATGTAGGCCCTTTCTACTAATGTGAGAGCTCTGACATACTCTGAGTGAAATGATAGTCTGTTACAGGGTGTTGAGCCATGGAGCTCTACCGTCTGACTTACATTTTTAAATGATCACTCTGTTTGTTGAAAGAGACTGTGGAGGTCAAGTAGCAAGTGTAGAGTCAATAAGTCATTTCAGGTGACTATTGCAATAATTCAAGCAAGAATCTCAGAAAAGGGTGGTAGTAGTAGAGGTGTGAAAGTGTGGGATTCTTGATATATCTTGAAGGTGCAGTCAACAGGATTTCATGTTAGATTAGATGTGAGGTGTGAAAGAAAGAGAGAAGTCAAAGATGACTTCACAATTTTTGACCTGAGCAACCAGAAGGATGGAGGTGCATTAAATGAGGTGGGGGGAAACTGCAGGTGAAATAAATTTGGAGAAGACTGTCAGGATTTCAGTTTTGAACAGGTTATATTTGAAATGCCTATCAGATATCCCAATGGAGATGTTACATAGGCAACTGGATTTATGCTGGTCTGGATTTCAGAAGGAAGATCTGAGCTGG
>JAQZBX010062464.1:0-16888 GCA_029593785.1 Cabassous unicinctus
GTGGTACAGGCTTGGTCAATTTTTCATAAATTGCAAATTGTTGAGCTTTGAATAAATATGCTTATTTGTATGTGTTCTTTGGCCAAAGCAAATTTTAACAGTGGACAAAGAAACCAAAGCTATAATTAAGCAGATATAAAATGACTATTATATTCTATAACAGCTTTATAGGTCTTAAAGGTGGCTGACTTAGAAACACAAGCTTACTATAAAAAGAAACAAAACATGAAACATGAACCTACCCGAAAAGAGCGGATGTATTCAATTTTTTAATGTTAATTAAAGTTTGGAAAGCTCAAAAAATAAGTTTTGGAAAACCCAAACTTGTCTTAATGTTCGTTTATGTATGTGTTTTACATTTCTCACAAAGTTGGCATTTATTAGGTGCACAGTAGATACTTACAGCTATCATTAATAGAAATATTCTCCTGAAAATTCTAGCCAAGTATATAAAGGACACTAAGAAAGAATTTTTTGTAGTGATACAGGGATGGGAGCTGTGAGCCCAATCAACAAAAAGAGGGGAGTCTCTATTTAATAGAATTCACCAGACCTTTCTTCATCAGTGAAGAAACCTAGTCACTGATTTGCAGTGGTAGAGGGTGTGGGCATAATGGTGGCTCTGAGTTGCTAAGATTTCAGACCATGGATTAAATTAAGAATACCTGTGAAATTTTGTACATTGTTTTGTTTTGTTTACTATCCCTACTGGAAACCGGATGTTTCCAGATTAGATAGGCATCCAAAATACCTATTATTTGAGCTTATGGCATGAGAAGATAAGATAAAATATAAGAAAAAGAAAGAAAATTAGAAGCACATTCATACTTGTGTTTGGGAATGTAAACATAAAAGCAGAACTGAAGCAATGGAGCATAGATTTGTTTAAGAATATTCTTGTGGATGGAAAATAGAAGTTGCACCTAAGGGGATGGATTTGCTAATGTCCATGCTAAAAGTCATTAGAGATGGGACTTTCTGAAGTAATCTTCCTTGCCATTATATTTCTAACTCTCAATCAAGAGTGGAGAGAGGTGCTTATGGACCATGTCCCTGATCCACCATTCTCAACCAATCCTTGCCACAAGCATAAACACAGACAGGGAGGATTCAAGTCAGGCCCTTCCTCCCTCTAGGCAACCCAAGTCCTGGGAGGAAAACAACAACCACTTTAATTTCTCTAAACATAGGAAACACACTTTAGTTGGAAAAAAATAGATAATTTAGAAATAAAAAGATGGAAAAAATATATCATGCAAAGAGCAACCATAAGAAAGTTGGTGTGGTTATGCTAATATCAGATAAAATAGAATTTAAAACAAAAAAAAAGTTTCTATACATAAATAGGGGCATTTTATTATGATAAAGGATCAATCCATCAGGAAAATATAACAAGTATAAACATATATGCACTTAACAAGAGAGCCCCCAAATCCATGAAACAAAAACTGACAGAATTAAAGGGAGAAATAGACAATTCAACCACCATAACTGGAGACTTCAATACACCACTTTCAATAATATGCAGAACAACTACACAGAAGATTAACATGGAAATAGAGGACTTCAACAATACTGTAAGCCAACTATACCTATCAGATGTCTACAGAACACTGCACCAAATAACAGCAGAATACACATTCTTCTCAAGTGTACATGGAACATTTTCTAGGATAGACCAGATGCTGGGCAATAAAAAACAAGTCACAATACATTTAAAAGGGTTGAAATCATAAAAAGTATGCTCTCTTATCAAACATAAAAATTAACTCAAAGTGGATCATCGAGCTAAATACAAAGTCTTTAAATCTCTTAGAAGGAAATATAGGAATAAAATTTTATTACCTGAGATTAAGCAATGGTTTCACAAATTGACACAAAAGCACAAATAAAAGAAAAAAATATCTAAAACTGAATTCATCAAAATTAAGCCCTTCATTCTTCAAAGGACACCGTTAAGAATATAAAAAGAACCCTCTAAGAGACTTGTATCTGAAATAAAGAATACTTAAAACTCAAAAAAGATAAATAACAAAACTAAAAATTGATAAAATGTCTTAAATAAAAATTTCTCCATAGAAGATATACAAATGGCCAGTAAGCATATGAAATGATCTACAACAACATCAGCCATCAGGACAATGAAAATCAAAGTCACAACTAAATAACACTTCACACCTACTAGGATGACAATCAAAAAAGAGCATTGGAGAGCATGTGGAGATATTGGAACCTTCATACATTGCTTTTGGAAATGTAAAATGGTACAGCCACTTTGCAAAAACGGTTTAGGAGTTCCTCAAAAGGTTATACATAGAGTTACCATGTGATCCAGAAATTTCACTCCTAGCTATATACCCAAGAGACTTTAAAACATATCCATCCAAAAACTTATGCATCAATATTCCTAGAAGCATAATTTATAATAGCCAAAAAGTATAAACAATACAAATGTCCATCAACTGATGAATGGATAAAATATGTGATATAGCCATACAATGGAATATTATTTGGTAATAAAAAGAAGTGTAATACTCATCTATGCTAAACATGGATGAACCTTGAAAACATTATGCTAAGTGCAAGAAGCCAGTCACAGAAGATGATGTATTATATGGCTCCATTCACACGATATTTCCAAAATAGACAAATCAATACAGACAGAAAGTAGAAATTAGTGGTTACCTAGGGGTAGGAACTTTTTTTTGGAGGGGCATAATCGAACCCCAACTAATGGATATTGAGTTTTCTTTTGGAGTAAGAAAATGTTCTACCATTGTGGTGATGATTGCATCACTATACTGTGAATATAGTAAATATCATTGAATTGTACACTATAAATGGGTGAATTGTATGATATGTGAATTATATCATAATAAAAAACTGTGATTAAAATATTTTTATTGACAACAAAGCATTGGTACTCACCTTTATAAGACAAAGATTGCTGAATCATTTAGTGTTATATAAGAAAATAATACTTTTAAATTCAATGTACAACAGAATTATGTTGAATTTTATTTTTATTCAGATGTATCCACTTGACTAATGGATAATGGCTAGTACTAATTTTCTGTCAACCCAGTATAGAAGTAATCAGGGACATTTAAAAGCAAAAAAAAATGTTGGTCTGCTAAACAGGCAAATACATTCATGAGTGGCATTTCCAATTCATTTTATTATCTCATCTTTTCTTTATTTTATACCTATGGATTTCCAGAAATTTAATACAAATAATTTGTATTTTTTAATCTCTTCAGGACTTAACTATTCATGGGCAGGGGAGAGAGAGAAAGAGAGACAGACAGAGAGAGAAAGGTGTGCTTCACATGAAATATGAATACCAATATCAACAAATGAAGACGAAAATATGTGAACTAAAACACACATACATGCATACACACATAAGTATGTACATGCATGTTCATTCCCTCATACAAAATCATCTAAAATATATCTCATGACTGGGAAAGCGTTATCATTTAATAGAACGTCTTGGAGTTTGAAATCGTGATTTTCAATCTCTCCATAGCTCCTCCTGTTGGTGAGGTGTGTGTGGGGACAAGAGTGAAAGTAACTAAGTTGCAGGTTGAGAATGCTGAGAATTAAGAGTGATAGCTTGACTAATGAAAATCACACTGGTTTAATTTCCTTCTCTTTCCCTTAGACTAGGTATGTTCCCACTGGTGTACACTCTTATTACATCCTCTTATTTTGATAACACTTGCCATTACTGTATGGTTAAATGCTGAGCTTAGCACAGTACCTTACAGATAGCAGGTTCTTAATAAATATCTACTGAATAAAGGAATGAGTAATTTATAATTGTTTCATTGAATGTCTCCCATTTTCCTTAGACTGTAAGTAACATGAGGTCAGGAACCGTAAATGCATTGTTCACTCTCAATTTCCAATGTTTAGCACAGTGACGGGTGCGTAAAGATTAGGCACTCAATGGATTTCTTTAAACAAGTGAATGATTATATAAAGTTATCATTTGTCAGATTCTACCTAAAAAGGATTTCTTAAATTTATTTCTTCTTTATTCCAAGTTTAAGACATCATCATATTTGGCACATACTATTAAAGTAGTATCCTTATTGTTCTACCCAACTAAAATCCATTTTATAAACTGCTGCCAAATCAACCTTCCTAAAGTACAGTTCTGTGTGTGTTGGTTTACTACTTATGAATATTGATCACCTAACACTGACCACTGAGTAAGATCTAAACTTAAAGGACTTTAGGAGAACATTACTTGTTCTCTGATACTCTGCATTCTCACAAAAATGAATCTACTCTCGACAAATGGAAATTCATTCATTCACATTCTCTCTCTCCCTCTGCTTCTCCCTCTCTCTATAATTCTCCCACCTTCCCTCTACCTTCTCTTCCTTCTCTCAAATACATTTCGTATTCTATACCTTCTTATGCCTCCCGCCACTTTCTACTTTCTAGGATTTCTGATTTGCAACTATTTGCTTATATAATTGTCATATATAATTATATATATTATATATATATATGTCCACTTGTCAGATTTTTGCCCCCAACAATGGATTCATTCACATTTACTCTATGAAGATAAATCCTTAATGCAGATTACAGTCTCTTCGCTCAGATTTAGCAGTCAATGCTTTCTGCTTCTTTACTTAGCTCATTTCCTTGAACCCCAGTTTGGAACAACCCAGGTCCCATTCTTTACCCAGAAAGGTGCTCAGATACCTATGCTTTTATCAGAAGATTCTTGGAGATAGATTCTTTATCTTAGTTATCATTTGCATGCCCTACAGCATCATATACAGTTTTTCACAAGGCAAGAGTTTAATAAATGCTGGTTTAGTGAATGATGTACTGTGCTGTTTTCCTATTCTTTCAAAGAAATTTCATATTCAACTGGACTCATTGCTAATCATACATTTTCATCGGTATGGCTGTCTCCAATTGCCTGAATCACACATATATTTTTTTAATTGAATGCACATATAGATCTGACATTTACTTTGAATGGATTATTCTAAACTCTTTACAGTGCAATGCATAAGCAGACTGAAAATGCCCTCGGCCTTGTTACCTGCAGCTTCCTTTCTGCTTTGTCAAGGGACTGACATGCAAACGTATTCTTTCAAAACCTGCCAGGTTGAAGCTTATGGTGTTTAGGGAGCCCAAAAGCCTAAATGACAATTTCCAAATGAGTATTGGGAGAGTTCCTCTATTTCCCCCTTATCTCCTATATAGATCTTTCCCTTTGTGCTTAAGGGCTTCACATTTTAATAGAAAATACATGTTTTCCAGCTCTCACTACATTGAGATTTCTGTCACAGTGCTCATTGCTTCGTATTATTTTCTAGTTCTTTCCTGTAGCTTACTAACCACAGGAGACAATGATTTGGCAAAATATGATATTATTTCATGATGCAGTCCGTAATCAAAATTAGAAACCTGGCAGCAAAATGCCTTTGCCATATATTTACTGCAGGTATCGGCTGGTAAAAATTTTCCTGCATTATCTGCATTCTCAGGTACGTAGACAAAATGCATAGCAATTATTTTGTATCTTCCCTACCTTTAGCATTTCACCAAAAATAGGAACACAAGCACAAACTACAGTCATTATATAAATGTGCTTATATCTGTAAACATAAAATATGTCTTTAGAGCTGAAAATAAATGTTTAAGAACTAAAAATATTTCTGTGCTTCAGTATGAGTTTTTACTTGTTTATTTGTGCTTTTGCCAGCAGAGTTTACCCAATTTTGGTTACTACATAGCAGTATTTATTAAAGAATTGAATTTTCTACCTAATTTTCTGATGGCTTACATCTTGACATCTTTCAACCACTAAAGCATGAATTTACCCAACTGCTTACCATAATACATTTATTAAAACTCCTCATCAGCAAACATGCCTGTAATTATATATACACAGGCATGGATCTAAAAGCAGATGAGACTGTCATGTCATGCTGACATCAAGTACCCTTTGATCAGATGTGATGAAGCCACTCCTTCTCTGTGTTATTTTTTCCCCCAAACACTCACAACCCCAGTGTAATCATGAGAAAAGTCTCAGATAACCTAGACTGGGGGTACAATCTGCAGGATACCCGGCCAGTAGTCCCCAAGATAGTCAAGGTCATGAAAAATAAGGAAAGCTTGAGAAACTCACAGACCAAAGGAGACAACTAAATGCAAAGTGGTACCTTGGATTGGATTGGACATTAAAATGGACAAACTGGTAAAATCCACATAAAGTCCAGAGATTATTAATACTGATATACCAATGTTGGTTCTTCATTTTAACAAATGTACCATGGTTATTCAAGATGTTAGTAATGGTGTAAATTGGGTGAGAAGTATTCAGGAATTCTCCTTACTATCTTTATTAAATTTTTCTATAAATAAAAATATTCCAAAATATTAAATTTGTTTAATTTTTAAATAGATAATAACTTTGATGATAATAAATACATCTGCTTAATCAAATCTCTTCATAGCAAAATATCACTTAACAAAAAATTATAATTATTATATCAGTCATAAGTAGTTGGTATCATAACAAAAATGAAGTTGTCAATTGAGATTAAAATATCATTAATCATGTTAGTGGAAAAAGGAAATAAGAGCTTAATCACTGAATTTATTTGTGAAAATAGTGTACCATTCTCCTTATCCCTCCTTATACATTTAAACAATTTCAATTATCATATCATAATTGATATTATTTAAATTTCTATTTAAATTCATGCATATGTTTAAAGGACTGTATGACTCAAGTGGTCAGTATACAACATAATATGTTCAAGATAACTCTAAAATCACAACAGATGGGCAAGGATGATGTGAATGCTTTTTCTTGCCATACTTTTATGCTCTTAGGGTACACAAAAATTAATCACAAATGTGTACCTCTTTCAGGAAGAATGCATGTATACAGTTTTGAAAAGAATGCATCCCTTTGAGGCTGGCTGATTTTTTACTATTAGCAAAGTCTCTTGCCATAAAAGTACAAGTGAAGCTAGGAGATGGGGCAGTATTATCTACCTTCTGCAACAATAAAAAGCCAAGTTTGTTTTCATGTCATTTTCATGGAAATGAATTTCTGTGCTGGAGCAGTTTCCCAGTGCCAAACAAAGGTGTTGTAAAGATCACCTTTCCTTTCTAACAGTGGTTCTCAAAGTGTGGTGTTGATACAAGCAGCATCAGGATCCCTTGGGAACTCCTTAGAAATGCAAAAGCAAGACCTGCTGAGTTAGAAGCTCTAGGGAAGAGGCCCAGCAGTCTGTGTTTGAACAAGCCCCACAGAAGATTCCCATACACAGCCAGATGTGAGAACTGCTGCTTTACCATGAAAGCAATTTAAAGCAGGAAACAACTGCTTTTACAGCATGAAAGTAGTCACTGATAAACAGACTTATCTTAGCAGTTGACAAATCATAAATATTGTTAAAGTGCTAACCTCCTTTTTTATAACCTGCTTCACTTTTTCCTTCATATTTTAGCACTGAAGTGATGGAAAATATTCCAGACTTTGGCACTATAGTTTAATGGATAGGTTGCACTAACATTCTGGAAGGAAATTAAGATTTAGGGAAACTGCTAAATATAAAGAGAACAATGAAAACTTCTGGCTGAAAAAGATTAGCCCAAAGATGGAAATGGTCAGTTAAACTGCTATGATTAAATAAAAAATTTATGGTGTGTGAATATTATTCATCTTTCTGAGGATATCTGCTCTCTCTTCAAATGGTGTTTTAATAAAGAGTTTGCCAGTGACCAAAACAAATAATCAAATGCTATTGTGATCTGCTGAGAAAGAGCGGCTGTGTAAATAGTCTTGGACACAGCTGACCAAGGGAAATGCTGTAGTCAGAATATTTATTTGGTTTTGCCATGACAGTTCAATTACCCAAATTTCCTCTATCCATATCTATCTCTTCC
This sequence comes from Cabassous unicinctus, assembly GCA_029593785.1. Classification (NCBI taxonomy): domain Eukaryota; kingdom Metazoa; phylum Chordata; class Mammalia; order Cingulata; family Chlamyphoridae; genus Cabassous; species Cabassous unicinctus. The sequence goes on from JAQZBX010062464.1 coordinate 7,942, forward strand.
CTCTGCTTAGAATAGCCACTCAGTCTTACTTGTCCATCTGGCAAACCCCTGCCTTTCAGTCCCAATGCAGATGCTACTTCTCTCTTGGGTCTTTCTTTAACAGAAAACTCGATTAAAGTTAATAATTCCTTCCTCTTACTGCTAATAAATTATTGACTTCACCACCACCACCCTTGTCCATGCTAACATCATCTCAAGCCTGAGTGCTTTAGTTTTCTCACTGCTATAGCAAATACAGTCATACCTTGGTACTCGACTGCTTTGAAACTCATTGAATTTGGTACTTGACACATTTTGGCATGAAAATTTTGACCCAGTCCTCGTCGTTTGTTTGGTAATTGATGCACAAGCTAGAACATGGTGTTGGTTGCCTTGTGACTCACTACCTTTTCCAGCAGAAACAAAGGGTCACACGTTAGTCATGCGGTAGCTCTTGCCCTGTGCACATCCCATTGTGGTCTTATCTTTGTTTTTGTGGTCATTTTATGTATTTTTGCTTTTTTTTTTTCTCATCGTGGGTCCTAAGAAAATGAGCAGTGATAGCTCTGAGCAGAAAAGAAAATTACTTTGCACCACTACTGAGCAAAAACAAAGAAATACTAGGTAAATATGAGAGTGGTATCTGTATTACTGATCTTGCTAGGGAATACAGTATGCTGAGAACAATGGTCTCTGCCATCGTTAAGAATAAAGAAGCGATTAAAAAGGCTGATGTTGCGAAAGGAGTTAAAGCACTTGAGGAAGTTGAAAAGCCATTATTAATTTGGGTAATGAGACACAGTTAGCGGGCAACAGTGTATCAGAAGGCATGATATGTGAAAAAGCAAAATTGTTGCATGCCGATGTCAGGAAAAACAAACCAGAATCAAGTGATGAGTGTTGAAGTTTTTAAGGCCAGCCATGGCTGGTTTGATAATTTTAAAAAGAGGACCGGCATCCACAGTGTCATGAGGCAGGGTGAGGCAGCGAGTGCAATAAAAAGGCTGCTGGTGAATTCCAGTCCATGGGTCTGGAGGTCAATGATGCTAACATTGAGGAATTAGTGGAGGAACATCGTGGAGGGCTCAGCACTGAGAGCTGCAGGAACTACATACAGCAGGAGCAGCAACAAGAGGAGGCTGAAGAGGTTTCTTCAGGTGAGGAGGGGATAAGGGAGGAGGTCCCCAGTTCCTTGATAAAAGAAATGTGTGCAAAATGGGCAGAAGTTCAAAACTTTGTGGAGAAGTACCATCCTGACAAAGCTCTGACAAGCAGAAATGTGAATTTATTGAATGACCAAACAATTTCACACTTTTGAGGAATTCTGAAAAGAAGACAGAAGCAGTCCTCATTGGATAAGTTTTTAGTGAAGGTGAAAAAGTATGTGTCAGAGCCTGAGATACAAGTTGAAAAAAGGCAGAAAAGAGAAAGAACAGCTGAAGTCCAAGTGCTTGATGTTCTATTGGAGGATGACTCTCCTTCCAAGCAACAATCCCTGTAATCTCTCCTCCCACCATCCCATTAGGCCAGGGACTCTTCTCAGTGCAGGTAAGGTGGAGTTTTTATTTTATTTAATCTAAATATTTATTAATTTTTAGGTTTATTTCTCATGTAAAGTAATGATATACAACCTTATCTTTTTACATATTGCCTTAAATATGTGCATTGTCTTTGGTTTGGGAACGCATTAAATTTATTTATATTATTCATTATGGAAAAATTTTGTTTGGTACTTGTCATTTTTCGGTTTTCTTGCACCTCCTGGAACCAATTAATGACGAATACTGAGGTACCACTGTACCATGCAATGGATTGTCTTAAATAATGGGATTTAATTGGCACATGGTTTGGAGGTTAGGAGAAGTCGAAAATCAAGGCATCTTCAAGGGGGTACTTTCTCCCAGAAGACTGTGGCATTCGGGGGCTGGCTTTTCTGTCACATGGCAAGAAGCATGGCAGCCTCTCCTGGCTTCTGCCTTCTCTTTTGGGTTCATGTTCAGCTTCTGGCTGCCCTTTGGCTTTTCTTTCTCTGTCTGACTTTCACTCCCTTTATAAAGGACTCCAGTAATTGGGATTAATTAAAGCCAACCTGATCCATTTGAGCCACATCTTAACTGAAGTAACTTCTTGAAGTGATCTTATTTATAATGCGTCTACACCCACACTAATGGATTAGGTTTAAGAACATGTTTTTTGGGGGTATATAGCTTCAAGCCATCATGTTGGGTTTGATGAAATAATCACCTGACATCTTCCAGCAGCCCCTCTGCTCTTGGCTCCAATTGTTCTCCATACATAATCATGCCAACTCCCATTCAAAACCTTTCCATGATCTTTCACTATCAGGTTAAAGACAAAAATCCTTACCAAAGCCAAGAAGCCCTCACTTGGTCTTGCCGTGGCCCCATCCTATTCCCCACTCCTCTGTGCTCCTCTGTGCTCTTGTCTATTGGCTTCTGTGAACATTCCCTACTATCTGTGCTCACCTCCTCCCAAGGGTCCTTGTATGTCTACCTAGGATATGTCTTTTCTCCCATTTCCACCAAATTATGTTCTATATAATCTTCAAAGATTAATTCTTCAGAAAAACCTTTGAGGAACTTCCAGAAGAACCTCTGTGCTCTCCCTTCGAAGTAATTTTGTATATTTGTGTGTGATAAATATATAGGTTTTGGAGTCAGACAACCTGGATTTTAATATTGGTTATGCTTATTAGCTGTGTGGTAATAGGCAAGTTATTAACCTCCTTGTTCTCATTTCCCACATCTATAAAATGGGAATCATAGTAATGCTTATTTTATAAGGCTGTTTGAGGAGGAATCATTGAATTAACAGTGTTTCTTACAGTGCTGGTATTGAGAAAATGCTCACCTTATTGTTTCTGTCACTTTAATTATTATTAGCCTCATCACACTATAAGTATTTTAAAGGAAAGGGCTGTTTTTGTTTTTGCTCACCTTGCCTCACAGGCTGATGGTACATGGCTGGCTTTCAATAAATATTTGTTTAATAAACACATGATTATTTCCATTATTATAATGAGCATATATTAAAGTAATTATCAGCTCGTACATAGGTTTGTCCAGTAAATTCACTGACTGTTAATTGATGGGATCATATCAAAATCATCTGGTTTGCCTGCATCACCCAAAATACTGCCCCCCAAAATTTGTTGAATGAGTAACCAAATTCAGAAGTAAATTAACAAAAATGTGAATTAATGAATTGACTTAAAACTACTTTCTTCCATAATTTATGTAACTACTTGCATTTTGAGTGAGGCAACATTGGCTTGAAAAGGCTGTAATGGGATTTATTCCCCATTAATACACAGTCTAGAGAAACAGTCCTCAGATTTGAGGGCACAGGTAACTAAAGGAGAGAACAGAAGTTATGGGACTCCTATTTTAGACAAGAAATTATGGTCTATATAAACCCAGATTAAGGATTATATACTGGTCTGAACAGAAAATTGCTTGTCTCTCAACTTATTTCTGCCTATGTTGATGATTCCTCCATTATGCATACATGAATGTATTCACACAGTTCTAAGAAAAGAAGCTGCGACTGTAACTGTAGTTCATTGCTGATGAGAATTTTGAAAAGGGTATGGGCATACATGGTTTCCAGTGTGTGTGTATCAGGACTTTCCATCATTACTCAGTCATGATTCACACTTGCTTTGTGCCATCACTCTTATGAATTTCAGTTTGCCACTTCAGTGGCCAATGTCAGAAGTGTGAAAGTAGAAGATACAGTAGTAAATTTCTTTCCACCTCTCCTAAATACTAAACACAATCCCAAACCACAAATCAAGTAATTCTAAGGCTGATATTATTCCTTGTTCATTTAGATTCCCATGGTATTTTGGATGTTTAGGAAGGAAAGGCGATACTGAGAATAGTGAACTCATTATTCAAAAAAAGTAAAGCAAAACTGTCAGGTCCTAGAAACAATACAAAGTAATCAAAAATTGGACTGGGTGGGGGTGGTTAGGAGCTCTGGTCTATGTCACTATCGAGTTTTGTTGTTTGATGATAAGTAACCTAAAATCAACCTTCCAGAAATCTCCTCAGCTGCAAAATGAGGATATTAGTCTATGGTAGGTGATCTCTAAATATTAGAAGGCTTTATAACTATAATGTCACTCCTTGTCTACAGTCTAACATAAAACAGGTGTGATATTTAGTTGGCAAAATGTCATTTTTCAATACCAAGTGTCATATGGCCTCAGAAAAAAGTACATGCTTTTTAATTTTTTAAGTCTTTCAAACTTTTACCTTAGAACCTTCTTTTCTTGAGCTTATCTCTTGCCTCAATTCATAATGAGGTCTCAGAGCTCATGTATCTTGTTAAAAATATAATTCACAGAGAACATTAATCCAATAACTGCTGAAAATATTATTTAGTAATCAAAGCCAGGAGTATAATTAAAAACAAATAAATCCACAGATTAATAGAAAATAGCCAATTTCACTTATCACTCAGATAAGCAGTTGTTCACATCTGCAAAAATATGAAAAGAAGAGGAACTTCATAAACTATCTAAGTGAACAGTCACTGGTCCAGTAAAGTTCAATAGTGTATCTGTATTTGTCTAATACTAGTATAACCTTCCAGAAATAAAAGCAAAGGCCAAAATTCTATCCAGTAGTCCCTTAAATAAAGCCACTTTGCCGGAGCCTGGAGAATATTTTAGGTTGATAAAACATAAAAAATATTTTTTCAATGAAAAGTTCATTTCAGGTCCTTTCCTCAAAGAGTCCTCTCCTATGTGCATGCCAGATTTCTCATGTGTGTGCATATGTGTGTGCACGTGTGTATGTGCGCATGTAGCTCCTATCATACTGCAAAGTCACTCAATCAACAACACAACCTGAAAAAGTATGCCTCAGGGAATCCCAGCAGTTGAAAAGCTGTCAAACTCAGTATGAAGAGGGTGCTCGATAGAGCAAGCAGGTGCACAATAGAGAAAGAGGGTGCATGATAAAGTATTTGAATGTTTAAAACAGAAGCACAAGCCCTTGAATGAACAGAGAAATAGCATCATACATAACAGTCCAGTGTGAACAGAATGATGTTTAGGGAGCTGCAAGCTGAAAGAGTGAAGCAGGGAGAAAAATCTCACCCACAGAAGGAGAAAGCAGCTTATAAATTTTATTCAGCAAGGCTAGGAAAGCCCTTTAGCAAATACAATTGGTAATTTTAAGAGATTAATTTGCCAGCATAAAACATATTCCAGAAGAGTAGAGAAAACCACGATCAGGTCATAGAGAGTCCATTTCCCTCTGTAGAGAGGAAGGCTTTGGATTCTGACAAACTTACATATAAATTCTGCTCTATCTTATTATTTATGTGACCTTGAGGAAACAAAACCTTCTTAGCCTCAGTTTTCTGACTGGTATAAGTGGCACCATAGGTCTCATAGGGTGGTTGAAAAAAAGAATTAGTGTACTTTGCACCTTGTCTGACAATCTCAAAGGTATGAGAAAAGAATTTATACATGGTAGGAAATCATAAGAGAATTAAAGCAAACTGGCATATCAAATTACACTGGAGTAACTCAGGCTACTAATCCACTGTGATGTATTGAATTACATACCCCAAGGAGAAAAAAAATCAAACATATCCTTAATCCTAATCCATTCTTAATCCATTCTTGTAGGTGTGAACCCACTGCAAATAGAACCTTTTGAAGACAGTATTTTTAGTTAAGGTGTGGCCATCTGAACAGGATGGGTCTTACTCCTACTACTGTAGACCTTAGAGAAAAAAGCCACAGGGAAGAACCAGAAGCTAGAAGTCAACAGAACCCAGAAGAAAAGGAGAGGCCATCATTGTGCTACGAATTCTGGGAGCAGGCAAGTCTTCTAGGCTCAGGAACCATGAGTCAATAAATTGCTATTGTTAAGCCAACCTATTGTATAGCTGTTGTTTTTTTACATTACATAACTACTTTTTTTTACTTTATTTTTTACATTTAATAATTGAAAAAATAAACAATTAAAAACTAAAAAGTAAACACAGATGAATAAATGTATAGTATTTGTCTTCACAGCCTTGGAAACAAAGACATCCACATAATTCCATTTATTTACAACCACTAAATAAAGGAAAATAACTACTAAATTCCAGACACTGGGTTTGATACTGAGCAAAATCTTCTAACAATGCTTAGGCTATATTAATACAGATACCTATAATGACAAATAGTGCAATACATCTGCTCTGAACAATCAAATCAAATTATTTGGCTCATCTTAGAAATATAAAAAATAAATATTTGTGGAATATTTATTCAAAGATCAAAGTATTTTCCAAACAATAAAGAGCTACCTCCTGTAGTCTGTTTAACTTGCTTTGTAGACCTACTTTATATATATTTTTTTCTTTGGGGCTCTCCTTTGCTTTTCATCTATTTTAGAATTATTCATCTATCTTAGTGTTTGTCTGAAATGAAGGATCATAAGGATTCCATGAGGAGAAGTCATTAATTTCCTTTAGAATTATTCCACTTCCAGTAGCCCAGCAATAATGTTTCGCAGAGTCAGAGGTGTGCTGCAGAATCAATGATAAAAGACCTGCTCCTAGAAGATAAGCTCAGTTCCTCCCAACAAGGATCCCAACATGGTTCTGGCTTAAAGCAGCATTAGAATCCAACCACAGATCCCACTTGCCCGGGTCAGCAAGCATTATGCTACTTCTAGGCCAATTCATTCCATTTGCTTTTCATTAACTAGCATCCACATTTTTGCATGTTTTTATATTTATTTGGCAACATAATCTTTGTCCTGCAAACAAATAATCTAAATGTATTCACTAAACATACTTTAAAAACATTATGATAGTAAATACTTTGCTTTCTTTTTCACAGACTCATAAAAATGGGATAAATCAAATGTTTCTTCCTTTAACAGTATTGTATTGAATTGGGGAAAAAAAACAGAAATATTATTGCTGGTTACAATTTCAAGAAAATTGGCATTGAATAAATTTTGGAAAGGACAGTTAAAATATGTCGTTAAGCACAAAAAAAGAAAAGATAAAATCTTCTGGAAATATCTAAACTCTTATATTTTTACACAAACAAAATTGTATCAGACGGCACTAGGAAGTGTTTTGTCCCTCAGTCAGAATCTACTTAATGCCGTTTAGCCTGCCATGACAATGTGTATTCATATCACCAGACACTCAGCAGGTGATAGAGCTCATACAGTGTCTGAACAAACCAAAGGGATCTTTGAATTCTATATCACATTATTTTTCATTTGGGCAATTTTTTACTGTGTCTTAAAACACTGACAGCAGTTTTATTAAACTATACAATCTTATCTTTCTTTTGAAAAGGTTTTTATGAGTAATTAGAATTAAGGCTCCCCCTAATACTGTTTTGCATGCCAAACTTTTACTTTTCTTATATGACCCATATTTATCTTATTGCTTGTGATTCTAAACTGAAGTCACCGCAGTGAGGTCGCAACGGAAAAGGCAGCAGGTCATGCACGGTATAGAAAATGCATCTGCCCACATGATTTGTGCTAAACATTTTTCTATAACCCATTTTATTCAATTTGATTAAATCAAATCACTCAGAAGCTAAAGTGTTTTTTGAGGGTTCCACCACAGATTTCTTTTTCTCTCAAAGAAAGAACACTACAAGGAGATTCAGAAAATGTATTGAATTACATTATATTTAATCAGAATATAGTTCCTGTGTGTGTATGTGTGTTTATTTCCTCCAACAAGTTACATTTTCCATTTCTGTTGCAATAGATGGCACTGCAATATCTATTTAGAGAAGATTTATTTCTGCTTGGAGAAGCAGATGAAAGAATAATGGCTTAACAATTGGCCACCTACTCAAAACCCATACAAGACAGATATGAATTCATACTTTCACTTGCTAACTACTACTAAATAAATGTGAATAGAGACATGGTTTCAGATGATTTCACTATTTTGGTTATGTGTATGTCATTACCTGGATAAGAACATTTCCCTAAGCAGTTAGATTATACGCATTTTTTCCTGGCCCAAGAGTCATCACAATCTATCTCCATTGTCAAAACTTAACAGAGTTTTCAAAGAAGGCTAGATCATGAAAACGCCTACTCTTTTTCTTCAGATAAGATTGTTGGCCAAATAAATAAACAATGGAAGGTGTATTTGAGAATATAAGGTATATGTTTCAAGATCATAGATATAAACATGAAAATCTCAGAGGAACAGACTGAATCAGACAACATGAATTTTTTAAATTATTTGAATAGAAAGAAATTCTGTAGTACCCCAAATGAATGGCATCTTGGACCAATGTTTAAGGTGATGGGGTGGTTTGACTCTGTATGCACCTCAGAAAATCATGTTCTTCAATTTAATCCTTTTCTATGGGTGTGACCCTGTTTTAAGTAAGACCTTTTAATGAGGCTACTTCAGTTAAGGTATGTCCTACTCCAAACAGGATGGGTCTTAGCCCTATTACTGGATCCCTTTATAAGCAGAATAGAATTCAAACAGAGTGAAAGCAAGCCACACAAGCAAGAAGCTGAAATTCAACAAAACCAGGAAGAGGAGCAACCAGGAGAGGTGGCCACGTATTTTGCCATGTGACAGAGGAGCCAAGGACCAAGGATTACAGGAAACCAGTCCCAGAATAGCAGTCTTCAGGGAGAAAGCATTGCCTTGATGACGCCTTGATTTGGACTTTCTTTTAGCCTCAAAACCGTGAGCAAATAAATTCCCTTTGTTTAACCCGACCCATTTCGTGGTATTTGCTTAGGCAGCCCAGGAAACTATAACAGGTGAGTTGGGGAGTCTTTACTGAATTCTCCAAAACTCAGCAAATACCACAGGGATTTTCCATTATTATTTATTCAATGCAAAGAATGAAAGACCTCTGGGGTGTGTCATAATGACATGGAGGTATGGGAAGCGGGTGTGGCTCAGTGGATAGAGCCCCCGTTTACCA
>JAQZBX010062465.1:0-16892 GCA_029593785.1 Cabassous unicinctus
GGGAAGGGGAGTGTATTAGTCAGGGTTCTCCAGGAAATATATATATATATAATATATATTATGAGATTTATTATAGGTATTGGCTCACACAAATTCCATAGGACAGGTCACAAGATGGGAAATCCAAAGAAAGTTTTTGATGAATTCCCCAGGAGAAGCTGGCCAGCTGCAATAGACATGGAGATTCTTCCTGCTGACTGCTGAAATCATCAGTTCTCCTTTTAACAAGAAGACGGTCTCCTTAGTTGATTGTAGATGTAATCAGCCATAGATGCCAACAGCTTACTAAAGATTTAAATCAACAAAATATTCTCAAGTAACAATCAGGCCAGTGCTTGTCTGACCAAACAACTGGACACCATAACCTAGCCAAGTTGACACATGAACTTAACCATCATAGTGAGGAAGAGAAGAAAGGAGGAAGGGAGGAAGGAAAGAAGTTGGATAGGTACATATAGGGCAGAAGCTGCAAAAGCAGGTGTGAGCTGGAGAGATTGTTTGGTATTGACAGTAAATAAACAGTCATGGACACTGTCTAGATTGATGCAATGTCAGAAGAAAGTTTCTGATTACTTAGGCTGCTACTTTTCTTCTAGGGCAAGGTTTCTTGACCTCAGCAGGATTAATATTTTGGGCCAGACCAGATCATTTTCCTTGTCATGAGGGCTGCCCTGTGCATTGAAGGATGTTTAGCAGAATCCCTGACCCACTAGATGCCAGTAGCAACCCCTCCCCAAGTTGTGACAATCAAAAATGTCTCTAGGCATTGCCAAATGTCCCCTGGGAGGGTAAAACTGTCTCTAGTTGAGAACTACTGTTCTAGTGTATTATAGCAATTGGACATGATGTCATTCATCTTAATCAGAATGTGTGCATTAGTGTAAAGATTTTTACTGTGTAAATATGTGCCAGGCACTGTGCTTAGTATTGGAGATAAAAAGGGAAAAGATTATGAACACTCTCCTCAAGGAGTCTCTAATCTATGGGGGGACAGAAACACATGAACAAATAGTTACAATGCATTATGTAAAGGGCTGCAAGACACCCTAGTAGCAAAATAGAGAAAGCTATGTTGGAAGAGAAAAGAATAAAAATTAAAGTGAAAAAAAGAACAAGAAAAAAAATATTAAAGTGACATTTGAGTTGAGTCTTCAAAAGTAAGCCTGAATTTAACAAGTGAAAATGACGGTGAAAGGCATTCCAAGAGGAGCATACGCAAAAAAAAAATAGCATGTTGGGGAGGGGGGCAAAATGAGTGCTAAAACGCAGCTCTATTTCAAAGCCTTTAAAATTGGCATGAGGGAAGCAGATGTGGCTCAAGCGATTGGGCTCCTGCCTACCACATGGGAGGTCTGTGGTTCGGTTCTAGTGCCTCCTAAAGAAGACAGCTGACACAACAATATCATGCAACAAGGGACACAAAAAGGAAAACATAATGAGAGACGCAACAAAGCAGGGAGCAGAGGTTCCCGGTGCCTCCTAAAGAGGACGAGCAGGACGTCGAGCCGGCATGACGGGCAGGCACGGCGAGAAGACATGACAAGATGGCGCAACAAGAGACATGAGAGGAAAAACATAAGGAGAGACACTACAAAGCAGGGTACGGAGGTGGCTTAAGTGATTAGTCGCCTCCTTCCCACATCGGAGATCCTGGGATCACTTCCCAGTGACGAACAGATGCAGCAAGTGCAAACAACAAGGGGGTGGAGAGAGATAAATAAATAAAATAAATCTTTAAAAAAAAATTGGCCTGGCTTCCATTTTATACATCCATAGTGCTTTGATATAGTCTCCAAAGAATGAATAATGGCCCAGGTTCTACACTGAGGCTTTTTTGGTTCTGCTCATTGATGACTCCTGTCCACTGAGCACCAGCATCCCACTTTCATAAAACCAGCACGCAAACTGAAATGCGTATGTTAGCAAATGTCAACAAAGTGGTGCTAACTCTGGGAGCAAAAGAAGAGAAGTTGTCTTTATATCTACTGTAGTTCCCATGGATTGCTCAGAACACTTAAATTGACCTCAGAGGGGGCCGTTAAAAAGGGCTTCCTCCAGCTGACTTCCCAGTCAATACCTCAGAAGCGGCGAGGCCTTCCCCCTGCGTTACAAGGTAACCCCTCAGTGAGACTAATTAGTTTTTCTCTTTTCCCAAAAAAACATCCAGGCTATTGATTTGAGAATTGAAAATAGTATTGATGTACAGTAGTCAGCTATACTTGAATAAGAATTAACTACAGAATTTTGTAGATGAAGAAAAATGTGAAATGTCTATAATTTTTACTGCTTTATGAATTTCAACTTTAAAAGCATCCATCTTACAAAATTTGGGCATCCTAAGTCAAAGATATTACATAATAATTTTGCCAAATGCCTTAAAATTTAGATTGTTTTATTATATTGAAATATTTTTTGTTTATCACTGAGACTACGATGTTCTTCCCATGGTATCTGTTTATTTGCAGGGTTAACATAATCTCCTAACAGCATCAAGATTTGTTCTGCCTTTACTTCGTATACACTCATTCACTCGTTCAACAAACATTTACTATCTATCAGTGGTGTGCAAGGTTATGCACAAATATATAGATGCTTCTCAGTCAGTGATGTTGAAATAAAAAGGACTCAGAACTTAGTGAGCCCTGCCCATGTGACAGGCATCATGCTCGAGTCTTACGTGCCTTACCTCATTTAATTTCTGCAACTCTGATTAAAAGGTATTATAATTGTCTCCATTTTGCAAATGAACAACTCGGGAGTTTAAGTAACTTGCCAAAGGACCCACAGCTAAAGTGGATGACTTAGGAGGAAACTTACCAGTCCCCTCTCCCTCTGTTTCTTGTCCCTAAAGAGTAGAGAGAACCAGTTCAAAGCTTCAGCCCCATTTCTTTTACTCCTCCACAGCCCCAGTCTGATCTGTCATGTCCCTTAAGTTAAGCCTACAGCCTACATTCCTGCAAGTTCTCAGCCTTGGTGATATCTTCCTTCTTCCTGCCAGGGGTACCAGTTGCCTCTAGGGTTGTTAAGGCTCCGAGTGGAGATGTCCCCTCTCCTCTGCCTGCTGGTGGCGTGTTAGTCCACATCCTTCGTCTCCTACAGAGTCCTCCTTCTATAATACTTGGCTGCAAATGTCAGGATGCACATCTTAGACCTTGTCTATCTAGATTCTCTCCCTGTCTCATACTTTCAAATTCTATCTCAAGCTATGTATTTCCTAAATTTAGATCTCCAATACGGACTTCTCTGAGCTGCAGGTCCAGACTCCAACTGCCTACTTGAAGTCTCCACTTGGATATCACAATAAAGACCTAGTTCTTACCAAATGCATTTTCTCCCTTTTATTTGTGGGCAGAAAACTAGACCATGTTTCCCAATGGGTGTGGCCATGTGGCTGTGTCTATGGGATGGAATGGGAGCAGACGTGGTGTGTGTCTTTCCCAGGCCTGTCCTGTTGAAGTCTTCCATGCACGATGCTCCATGCCTTTTTTCTCTTCCTCCTGGCATGGGGATGACCCCAGGGTGAGAATTAAAGCCACATGTTGGAAGTGGCAGAATGTCTGTCAGTCTAGATGCCAGACAACTGCTTAGGGGAGAGCTGCCTTTCTAACCTACTTGCCCAGTAAGTTATAGGAGTAAAAAGAAAATGTCCTTTATGTTAATAACCATTTGGGGGTCTCTTTGTTATCTAGGAAGGCAATGAGCCTTCCAAATGGACATAGTTGTCTCATGCACATCTCAAGCATAACATGATTTCCATCCAAACCTATACTCATCAACCTTTCTTAAATTTAAAAACGGCATTGCCTTCCCACTCAGTCTTAAAGATCCAAAACCTGGAAGTTATTCTCAATTCTTGTTTTTCCTCACTCCTCACATTCAATCTATCAGCAAACCGTGCAAAGTCTGTCTCCAAAATCTACCTACTTTTTCTGTCACTACCACCAACAAACATCCTAATCCAAACCACTATATTATGTTGTCTGGACTGTGACCAATAGCTTTCCAGTTTTTCTTCTTCCTTCTTCCATTCAGGGCTATAAGAAAAAAGTTTCAAAGGCGAGATGGGACACCTTGAAACCAGTTGAGAACTTCTTGAAGGAGATTTGAATGATGGATAGGATAGAAATACAACGGTAGTTGGATCAGGAAAAGGTGAGTGGGAGAAGATGATACGCATGCAAATAAGAGCAGGAAACAGACTGAAGCAGGGGCTGGTCGGGTATCATGGAAGGTGCTAGCACTGTGTCATTCCTCCCTATACAAAGAGCTTAAAGGATGCAAATGACTGCTATTAAAAATTGTTTCTTCAATTTAAAATGTTTATACATTAGTTATCCTGTCTTAAAATTATCAATATTCAGCTACCAACCAAGCTGCAAGAATTACATAACAATAACTTTCCTTAGCTCAGTTATTGTCCAGATAAAGCCCTGCTCAGAGTAGTTGGTAATTGCTACTTTTGCAAAAAATGTATTATTGTTAATAATATATTTGTTAATGAGAAAGAAGAATTTTATACATTTAATACTAGGTTTGAGACAACAATGGACTTAGTGAAGCATAATTACAAAAAAAAGTGCTCTCCTTGTAACGTGCTTTTACAAGTAAATTGTATTTCATACTATAAATTTATAAATGATTATTCTGGTTTATTTTATTTACTTTTTACTTTTTTATTTGTTCTTTTGTAGTTCTGGTTTATTTTAAAAATTGAAAATTAAATAATGCAAAATAAAGTAGATTCTCTAATGGTTCAAATTTCAAAACGGATCATTATATAGCAAGATAAATACAATGTTCTTTCTTTCTCTATGTCACCAAAGATAGTTCTTATTGTCCTAGCTTTCTGAAAAGGAAACTTGCTATCCAAGGAAAATTTCTTTTTAAATCACTTTCAGCTCTACCTTCCTGTAAGGCCTATGGATGAAAGATAAGAGAAACTCTTTTATGAGCCTTTTATTCACAGACTCAAACTCAAGCCTCAGTGCTGATTTTTCCCTGCTGAGTACTCAATACCCCTCTTCACTGAGGAGTTTTAAAGGGATGGGGGAGCATGTAGAGAGGCACTGTGGTAGACTGAATTATGTACCCCAATTTAGACATGTTCTTAACCTTCATCCGCACTCCTGTTGGTGTGAAAGCATTGTAAATAGGATCTCTTGAAGATGTTATTTTTAGTTAAGTGTGGCCCAACTAAATGAGGCTAGGCCTTAATCGGTATCACTGGAGTATCACAAAGGAAACCTGGAAGTCACAGAAGTGAGAAAGGAAAGGACATTGTCACGTGACAGGAAGCAGAGATAAAAGCCAAGGAAGCCCAGGATTGCTAGCAGCTAGCTCCAAAATATACAGACCCCAGGAGGAAGAAAGCCTTGCTAAAGTCTTCATTTTGGAATTCCTCTAGCCTCAAAACAGTGAGCCAATCAATTCCTGTTGCTTAAGCCAGACTGGCAAATGAAGAGAAACATATAATGGCCAATGACAGTAGACATACCTGTCAATGTATTAAACATTAAGGGATGGTGGACAGAGTCACCGAGGTAAAAAGTAATTAATATATGCTATACATACACACAGACACACCTCCCACACATATGTTTTACAAGTATGAAGATTTCTAGAAATGCAAGTATTTTCTAGAATGTGGAAAGCACCACAAAGCCACATAGCAAATACATTCAGATAGACAATAAACAAGCAGTAAAGGACATAATTTCTTTCCAAGCTAAGGAATTACTACTTTTTTCTTGTGAAGAAATCCATAAGCTGAGTAATAGTGCATGACCCCAAGGTTCCAAACAATACTGCAGAGCTTAGAAAAATAGAGAGTGAAATATATTTTAGCTCCTGGAAAAAAGATATGCAAATATATTATTGTAGAATTGATGATATTGTTCAAGAAAAATTGAGAACACTTTCAGAGAGTTTTAAAGAGGAAATTCCTAAGTGAGTATTTCAGGCCAAAGTATATTTTTCTTCAATTATATTGATGTTATTTCATATAGTACTCTCCACTTCTATGGTTTTTTGAATATTCTATTAGATTGTTCACAGTAAGAAATCCCACCTCCTAATTCACTAACTGGAGACCAAAGAACTATAATGTGAACCTGTTAAAAAAAAAAAAAAAGGCTTTTTTAATGGGTTTGTATAAAAGCAGCAGAATTCTGTTTCCCCTTGTAAGAACACAACCCTGGAGAAAGAACCGTGCATGTGTCTTTTGAGGATACACCTTGTAAAGCTGGGAATGGAGAACCTAACCCTAGGCAACACTATCTTGAAATCAGTGGTACTGAGAAATTCTATCTTATGTGACTGTGTTCAACACACTCATGGCCACTAATAATTCAATCATGAAAAAATTCGCGGATGTAGTCAAATTAAGAAAACTACTCAGTGATTCTCATAAATTTACTAGCATACGGTTCCAAGTGTACTCTTCTTAGGGAGCGCAAAACAGCTGCAGAGCATTTGGCCCTAATCTAGAATTCCAAGAGCTAAAGATGAAAATAAGGAAATTTGAAAAGTTCTGCTTACTCTTTATTATAAATGTTACATTTCAGGGACTGTAGGAGTGGATGTATTGTTTGATTACATTTCAGCTGAGATTTTATTAGAACACTCTTTGTGGATGAAGAGGACCCAAGAGCTCTAGGACTGCGTCAAGTGCTAACTAACAGAATGACCTTGTTAGTTAACTCTTCTATAAATTAAGGGGAATGGATTAGTGAATCATTCATGTGGGTAGTGGAAAGACAGCAGGTTTTGTAATTTTAAAAAACTGAGTTTGGATTCTAGCTTCACCACTTATTATAAGATCCTAGGCAAGTTACCTGATTCTGATGGGACTTCTTTTCCACATCAGTAAAATGTCTCCAGCCCCCTAATTATTTGTGTAGTACATCAGCACATTCGACCTCTCTTTTTCTCCCAAACAACCTAGATTCATTCTGCTATTTCATCCAAATGCTCACTAGCACCTTCGGCGCCCTTGAAAAGTTTATCAAATGATGTCTCCCCTCCCCTCCTTTTTGTCTCTAGCTCCAGGCCTATATGTTTACCACTGTATGTAGACATCACCCACTAGATATGCAAATTCAAATGTCTGAAAGAGAGAAGGCAAAGATTATGCCAGGTGTTCTCTCCCACATTCAATACCTTGATAAAGGTTGTCAGAACTACTATCAAAACATGAAATATGCAACCAATTTTCACCAAGATGGACTTTTGTCTGTTTTGTTCACTGCTATTTCTCCAGACTGCCTGGATTTGAGTCACTTAGTAGCTGTGTGACCTGAGGAAACTTACTTAACCTCTATGTGCCTTAGTATCCTCATAGAGTTAATAATAATAATAACTACTTTATAAGATTGTGTAAGAAATAGGTGAATAAATTATAAGGGAATATTATGAATAATTTTACATCCACAAATTAGATAACTTTGATGAAATGTGCTCTAGGAAAATGCAAATTATCAACATTGTCTCAAGAAGAAATAGAAAATCTGAATTGACCTATAGCAAATAAAGAAATTGAACTAATAATTTAAAATATTTCCACAAAGGAAAACCCAGGTTCAGATAGCTTTACTGGTGAATTCTACCAAATAATTAAGGAGGAAATAATACCAATTCTACCCAAACTCTTTCAGAAAATATAGGAGGTAGTATATTCCCAATACATTCTATGATGCCAGTATTATCTAATTACGTTTATATGAAATTTCTAGGAAAGGAAAATTTTTAGACTCAGAAAGCAAACCAGTGATTGCTTGGGTCTGGGAATGGGAACTGGGATCAGCTGCCAACAGGAATAAGGCAGCTCTTTGGAGTGATGAAATATTACAAGATTGGGTTGTGGTGGTGGTTGCACAACTGTATAAATTTCCTAAAAAGATTTGAACTGTATACTTCCAATGGGTAATTTTTATTGTATGTAAGTTCAATAGAACTGTTTTTTTTTAATCCCCTCTATCAAATTTATATCATTTTCTGACTAAAATCTGCTCTGATTTAATTTTGAGATGTAAGTCTTATATCAGTTGTAGGTCTGACACTCACATTTATTGCTTAATTCTTTTAAGCTCTGTCTCCTCATCTGTAAAATGGACATAATAATAATGGATATCTACTTCACTTCCCTTCCTTAATCCAGACAAATGTGGTCATTCTCCTCTCAGGTCTCCAGTCATGTTTATCTTATCACCCAACACACTGAGGCTCATCTTGGCCGAGGACCAGAGTGAGGGCTTTTCTCAGGGCTTTATTCTGTGGCTCAACTTCCTCTATGGATCTCCTTCTCTCCAAAATCCAGGGACACCTTATCTTATTTTGAAGATTGAAAAGAGCCAAAAAACCTAGCTCAGAATTGTCTTATTCTTCCAAATCATTTTTCTTATAACTTCAGATTTTGAATCTCAAATGTCACGAACTACACTCTTGTGTTCTACTATAACTTCTCTCCACTGAGGTACTGAGTACCATTGACTGAATGGAGAAAGGTAGAAAAGGAAGTGCCAGGAAAAACAAAAGCAGCTAAAAAGAAAATATATATATATCAGCTATCCTATTTATGCATTCTGAGATTGGGCCCTCAATTCTTTGATCTGCTGTCACTATCTCAGAGATACTTTTTCTAGCGGCTACCTTGGCTTCTTTCCTGGTGAGAAGAGGCTCAAACGTTTCTCTTCACTAAATCAGGTGTGTGTTCTTGGTTCACCTACATTGACCCCCATAATCTGGCTCTGAGTTCTCGGTTCTGGTGGCTGGTGGAAGACACATTCCTGATAAGGAGACATACAGGTGAGTCAATAAGACTTCAGATGGTCCTTTAAAATGATAGGTTCATGGATTAAATATTGTTCAAATTACTGGAGTCTGTACCACATCTTCTATTTCCACTCTTCTCATTAAAGTGCTTAACATAATCACACCTGATACAAATGCACAAGAAAAAGAGAAAACATTATTTCCCTCAATTGAAGACCAAAATTTCCACATTCAATGCTTGATCTTTAACAGATATGAATAATAGATGCAAAATTTTCCGTGAGACTTAGGAAGTTTCCATTTGTGTTAAGCAGCAATATCTCTTAGTTTTCATGAACTCATTAGGGCCTATCTCTCCCACATCATACTTAAGTTCTCCATCAGAGCTGACAAATGCACTGCCCATAAGGTCATAGCATATGCCTGAGTCAATACTTGAATCAGATCTGAAAACAGTTAATGTGTCATTAGCAACAGCATTTGAAAAAAAGCTCCGTGGAAAACACATTCTGCCACCAAAGAGAGAGGAAGAGAGAGAGAGTGAGAGAGAGCGAGAGAGAGAGAGAGACACCCAACTGTTGAGTAATTTGTCCACATCGTCCCCTTACTCAATACTGGAGATAAGACTAGTCCCAAGATTTGTGCTTGATAATCCTCTTGTCTTCCATAGAACTTTTCCAAAGCAAACCATCTCCTCAAGATGTCTGGGCCTATAGATCATGTGGACAAAAATTAACTAGAACCATTCATCTTCATTCATTTGTTTTTATATCTGTAATTGTTTTTATGTATAAAATAAGAAACAGCCTCTAAAAATAATGTGGACAAAGTTAGATAAATAGTGTGCAAGTTTTATTACACATACAATTTGTCTAGTGGCTTAAATTTAACTCTTTTGTTCAAAACAGTTACTTTTCAACATAGCCAAATGGTTTCATTGGATTGAATGTCTTTCCAAACTTTTTATAGAATGAGAATGTAATAAAAATGACAACTGGGTTTTCTATTCAATTTTCACACAGCCAAGAAAGCTCAGTTCTACATCCAAACCATCTCAACACAGCTTGAGGTCTCCAAGAAAGGACATTTCACAACATACCTCAGCATACTTTACCCATGGGTACAATTACCAATTTTTTCATTGTGCCTCCCTTGTCTCTCTTTAGCTTTGATATTTACTTCTTTTGAACATCCAAGACCCAATCCTTAACATATTCAATTTATGTCTTTTCATCCTGTACTTAATATTGGGAATTAACACATAAATTGCTCAAAAAAATCCTTAATTATAATAGTGTGCATGTGCACGTGTGTTCACATACCCACCCACACTCATATATACACATGTATATAATATACATACATTTCTTATTAATAAATATTTACGATTTCATTTTTATTTCAAAAATAAAGTTTGTTATTTTCTTGATTACTTACATTCTTTATTTCAGACTTCACATTTAATTTCAGAAATAAAGTTTAGTACATTCTTGATTCCTCATATGAAAAAAATTAAACTTTCTTGTGTTCTCAATAGATCTCAACTTTTTTCCTCCTCAGATTCTGCATTCCATTTTCTGATGACATTTGTAAAGATTTATGCACTTATTTAAGGACATAAAAGACCCCTATATTTTTTATGTGACATTTGTATAATCTAAGCATCTTTAAAAAGAAATAAAATAAAATTTTAAAACTTACATAAATAAACCCTTAAAAAAAAAAAAGGACATAGAAGAGCCTCCTCTACCTTGAAAAGATATAGAAACAGGGGAAGATGGCACAAGATGCCAGAGCCATGGAAGATGGGCAGCTCTCTGACGCAGATTCCAACATGACCATAGCACCCGGTGACAGTCTGCTGCAGGTAACGAATTCCCTGTTCCAGAGCCACTAGATTGTCCCAGAAGGTTCTTACCTTTAACTTTTTGAGTTTTATTAATTAATTTGTTCATATACTAAATACTGAATGTGATCCATACCTGTGTATTACTATGGACATTAAAAATTTCCCAGTGGCAGCTTGCCTAAGACTGCTTCACCTTACATTAAAGAGGTAGATAATACAAATGTCACAACTGCGTGAAATTTCAAATTACTAATTTTTATTAATGAAGAAATAAAGTTAGTTTATTTAATATGTTCCAAGAATTGACTATAGTTACAACAATGTACAGGATACAATTATGAACTATTCTTTGTAGACAATGTACTTGAAGTGTTTCAGTAGTTCCTAAAATATATGGTTGTTGAAGTTGGATCTAAATTGGAAAAGGAAAATGGCTATTGATTTTTTTGTTTATAAAGACTATAAAAATAAAGTTAGATTGTTGGTAGTCAAAAAGATATAGAAACAAAATAACCAATTTTTTAATCATTAACTAGTCTCATCATTTACATTGAAGATTCATAGTTTCTTTCATTTTATAGCATGCTTCCCAAAAGGTTTCCCTGTTAATATTAACAGCTTTATGAATCTCATTACTCTGGTTTATGCCTTTTTAATTTATTTAAGGTTGTGTCAAAATTAAATTATCTGCCCCTTGTGAGCAACTTCAATAATGTTTAGATGCAAAATAGTCTTAAGCATTACCTAGCAGACAAAACTCCATGCTATTACTTATGATGCCATCCTCCCTAGCAGAATTAACTAATAATTATTAAGTGCTATATTAAAGAGTTCAGCACCCAACTAAAATATTACAATAGAAATACCACAAGCTATACTGACATGTCTGCCCTTAGTTAACTCCACTGCACTTGTTCCTTTAAAAATAAGGGTCAAAAAAATTACAATGTTTGAAACTACTGCCTAGACTTCTAAAGAAAGCTCTGCACAAAATTAAACTAATATTTGTGCTTACATTTGGTCTGAGGAGAATTTCACTTCAAAGAAGATGGAGAGGATGCACTTTTCCCTATTCCTCCATCTAATTACAACTAAAAACCCTGGGCATTATCTATAAAACAAACATGAAAGCCTCTGAAAGGCAAAGAGAAGAGGCAGGCAAACCAGCTAGGGAACTTAAGGCATGAGGAACAGCACAGAGGTGAGTTCTCAGGTTTGGACACAAAGAAGGTGGCAAACTGGAAACAGTAACACAATGTTTTAAAGCCCCAAGGAATGCCTGCTCTCTCTAGCCAAGTGACAAGGAAAGGGTCAACCTAGCAAGACAGAAAACTTGTAGATAATAATCACAGTACTCCAGCCAAACACTTTAGGAAAAACGGTGGCCCTACTCTACTCTTGGCAGCAATAGCCAAGTGGGGAGCCTAGGCTTCTACCCTCAGAGGCAGTAATAAGGCATCCCAACACAAGCACCAGGGTGGTGACAGTGGAGACCACACAAGGAGTCTGGACTTCCACCCATTCCCAGCAGTAACCAGACACCCTGGAATGGTACCAGAGGATGCATAGTGGAGAGTCATCATCACCCAGCTCTTGACAAGGCTACCCCACTCCATGGTGTCTGAGGAAACCAAGTAGGAAGCACTAACAAGGCACTCCTACCCTCCCAACCAGGAAGGTATCAGTGAAAGTCTAGTGGGGAGCCAGAACTCCCACCCACCAAGGAATAAAGAGGCCCCATCCCCCTCAGGTTTCAGCAGAGGCCAGGTGAGGAACCTAGACTTCCACCTCAACCTGACAGTAATGAGGCAGTGGCCCACTTTCCCCTACCAGTGTGGTGTTAAGGAAATCCAATTAAAACAGGAAGCCTAAATAACATCTAGAGTCTCATAGCTTAATACCCAGAATGTTCAGATTTTAATCAAAAACACTTATCATACCAAGAACCAAAGATTTTTAACTGAATGGAAAAAAAAAAAAAAGACAATGAATGGATGCCAACACTGACATGACAAAGATAGAATTATTTGACACTATTGAAATAGAAAAATCCCAGGAAAGTAGAAGATATAAAGAGAACCAAATGCAAATTTTAGAAATGAAAAATACAATAACCCAAATGAAGAGATAAATGAATTGGATAAAAGGCAGAATGGAGGGTACAGAGGAACAAATCAATGAACTGGAAAATAGAAGAGTAGAAATTTCCCAATCTGAACAACAAAAAGAAAATACTGAAAAAAAAAATGAACATAGACTCAAGGACCTATGAGATTATAACAAAAACTTGAACATTCTTGCCACCAGAGTTCCAGAAAGGGAATAAAAAGAGGACAGGGCTGAAAAACTACTCAAAGAAACAATGGTTAAAAACTTGACAAATTTGGCAAGAGATATAAAACTACAGGTTCAAGAAGCTGAGCAGAGGGAAGCGGATGTAGCTCAGTGGTTGAACACCTGCTTCCCATGTATGAGGTCCTGGGTTTAATCCCCGGTACCTCCAAAAAATTAAAAAATTAAAAAAAATAAAAGCTAAGCATAACTCAAAAAGGGCAAATCCAAAGAAATTCATACCCAGACTTGTCATAGTAAAATGTCTGAAAACTAAAAGCAAAACAAAACAAAAATCTTTAAAGCAGGGCAAGAAAAAATAACACCTTACCTACAGAGGAAAAACAATTCAAATTTTTCATTAAGATATCATAGAGAACAGAAGGAAGTGGCACAACATTTTTCAAGTGCTGAAAGAAAAGAACTGTCAACCCAGAATCCTATAACCAGCAAGAATATCCCTGAGAATGAAGGAGAAATCAAGACATTCTCAGATGAAGGAAAACTGATAATTTGTTGACAGCAGACCTACTGTAAAATAATTGCTAGAGGAAGTTCTCAAAACAAAATGGAGTGCTCACTTAGGCAGCACATATACTAAAATTTGAACGATACAGAGAAGATTAGCATGGCACCTGTGCAAGGATGACATGCAAATTCGTGAAGTAGTCCATATTAAAAAAAAAAAAAAAAATGGAAATGATAAAGAAGGAAACTTCCAGTCTCAGGAAAGAAGAAAGAACATGGTAAACAAAAGTATGGGTAAATACAATGAACTCTCTTTCTCTTAAGTTTTCTAAGCTATGTTTGAAGGTGGAAGCCAAAATTATAACACCATCTGTGGTGGTTTGAAGCTGTATGTACCTCAGAAAAACATGTTCTTAACATTAATCCATCCTGTGTGTGTAAATCCACTGTCAATAGGACCTTTGGTAAGGCTACTTCAGTTAAGGTGTGACCCACTTCGTTTAGGATGAGTCTTAATCCTATTACTAGAATCCTATTACTGGAATGAATACAGAGAGAAGGAGAAAGCCACAGAAGCAAGAAGCTGAAATCAGTGAAACCTGGAAGAGAAGAGAGAGACCAACAGTTGCTGTCATGTGGTAGAGGAACCAAGAATCTTTGTCAGCCAGTCTTTGGGAAGAAAGCGTTGCCTTGATGATTCCTTGATTTGTACATTTTCCCAGACTCTAACCATAAGCAAAAAAATTCCCATTGTTCAAGCCAAACAACTTCATGGTATTTCTTTAAGCAGCTAAGAAAACTAAAACACCATCTGATGAGGTTCTAATGGTATGTAGAAAAAATATTTAAGACAATTATATTATAAGCAGGGTGACTAAAGGAATGTAAAGGGAAATATGGTTTCTACACTTCTCTTAAAACTGGTAAAATGACAACACCAGTAGACTGTTTTAAGATATGCATATGTAGTATAATGCCTAGAGCAACCACTAAAAAATTATACAAAGGCATACACTCAAAAACACTACAGATAAATCAAAATAGAATTCTAAAAATTGTTTAACTAATCCATAGGAGGACAGGAAAAAAACAAAGAAATGAGAAAAAGAGAGAACAAAAATAAAACAAAAATAAAATTGCAGACTTAGGATCTAATGGATCAATAATTACATTAACTATAAACGGTCTTAATACACTAATTAAAAGATGAGAAGGATATTGTTAATGTGGGAAAGTGTGGTGAGGGGAGGGAGTGGGGCATATAGGAATCCTCTATATTTTTATTTAACATTTGTGTAATCTAAAGTTTCTTTAAAATAAATAAATAAATAAATAAATAAATAAATAAATAAATAAATAAATAAATAAAAAGACGAACACTGGCAGAGTGGGTTAAAAACATGACCCAACTATGTGCTATCTACAAGAAACTCACTTCAAATATAATGGTATAGGAAGGTTGGAAGTAAAGAATGGAAAAAGATATACCGTGCAAACATTATCAAAAGAAAACAGGAATGACTATATTTCTATCAGATAATATAGACTTCAGAGCAAAGAAAATTACCACAGGTAAAGGCATTATATAATGATTAAAGGATCAATCACAAAGAATACATAGCAATCCTAAATGTGTATTACCAAACAATAGCTACAAAATACGAGAAGTGAAAACTGATACTACTAAAATGAGAAAAAGACAACTCCACAATTATAGTTTTATAGTTGCAGACTTTAACACACCTTTCTCAACAACTGACACAACAGCTAGATAGAAAAACAATGAGGATACAGAAAAACTTAACAACATGAAACAACAGGATCTAGTCAACTGTTATGGAATACTTCACACAACAACAGAAGAATACATATTCTTTTTAAGTTCCCATGGAACATCTTCTAGGATAGACTATATTCTGGGTCATAAAAGAACTTCAAAAATTTTAAACAATTGAAATATACAGACTATATTTGCCAACCACAATGGACACAAACTAGAACTCAATATTAGAAAGGTAACAAGATAATCACCAAGCACTTGGAAACTAAATAGCACACTTCTAAGTAATCTATGGATCAAACAGGAAGTCTCAAGAAAAGCTTTTTAAAAATACATGAAACTGAATGAAAATGAAACCACATATAAAAATTTATTGTATATAGCTAAAGCAATGATGAGAGGAAAATTTATAGCAATAAATGCATACTTTAGAAAAGAAGAGAAACTTCAAATCAATAATCTAGGATCCCACCTCAAGAAACTTGAATAAAAGAACAAAATAAACCCAAAGCAAGCAGATGGAAGGAAATAATAAAAATAAGATCAAAAATCAACAAAACTGAAAGACAACAGAGAAAAATCAGTGAAAAAAAGGAGCTGGCTCAGTGAAACAAATCAATAAAATTGACAAACATCTAGCAATATAAAAGAGAGAAGATGCAAATTACCAATGTCAGAAATAAAAAGGGGATATCACTGCATAGTGTGTAAACATCAAAAGAACTAATAAGGGAATTCTATAATGATTCTACACATACAAATTTGACAACTTAGATTAAATGGGCCCAGTTCCTCAACCAAAAAACAAACTATGACAACAAACCCAAAATGAAATAGATCATTTGAATAGTACTCTCACGATTAAGGAAATTACTTCATAATTTAAAAGAAATCTCCAGGCCCAGAGGGTTTCACTGGAAAATTCTGCCAAACATTTAAAGAATAAACACAAATTCTACACAATCTCTTCCAGAAAATAGGAGAGAACATTTCTCAAATCATTTTTTGAAGCTAATATTACCCTGATAAAGAAACCAAAGACATTACAACAAAAGAAAACTACAGAGAAATATCCCTCATGAATAAACTGTAAAAATCCTTAACAAAATATTAGCAAATAAAATTCAGCAATATACAAAAGTAGGGTTTATTTCATGGATACAAGGCTGGTTCAACATTCCAAAATCAATTGATATAATCCACTGTATTAACAGATCAAAGAAAAATCATGTGTTCATACCATTTGATGCAGGAAAAACACTTGAAAAAATTCAACACTCATCCATGATAAAAAATTTTTAAAAAAATAAAAAAAAAACTTGCAGAAAAATAAGAATAGAGGGGAACTCCTTAACTTGATTAGGAGCTTCTACCAAAAAAACCCAAACAGACAAAAAAAAAAAAACCCTGCAGTTAATATTATACTTACCTAATGATAAGGACTAAATACTTCTGCCCACCTTCCCCAAGATCAGGAACAAGACAGAGATGTCTGCTTTCACTGCTCTTATCAACATAGTGCTGGGAATTCTAGCCACTGCAATATGGCAAGAAAAGGAAATAAATGCATATAGATCAAAAAAGGAAGAAATAAATTTGCAGATAATATGATTGTCCGTGTAGAAAATCTCAAAGAATCTACAATAAAACTCCTGGAACTAAAAATTAGTGAGTTCAGCAAGGTCACAAGACACA